>VZTU01019486.1:28776-77014 GCA_013400835.1 Zapornia atra | reverse complement strand
TTTTTAAAGGCAAAGGAGAAAGGCAGATGCAAACATGAAAAAAGAATTGCAAGCTGACCTGGAAAAAATTTGCCTTGAGAGTGCTCGTGCTCTGGTCAAGGCATCTTTGCAGGCTCTCTTGTATTTTGCACAGAAAGGCCTATTCAGCAGAGATTCAGAGGAACTTGACATACCCAGTTACTTGCAAAAGAAGCCAAACACTCAAGCATCATGTGCTTCCAAAGCACACATCAGCTTCATCAGCTTCCATGTGTGCAAGTCAAGGAATCTTATTGTTTCTCGTACTTTGGGGTAATCATTTCTGCATTTGTGAAATCTCAGTCCTTATCAAAGTAGCACATCCCACATGTTACTCTGATCAGTCTTACTAATACGCTTAGCTGTCTCAAATGCTTGAATGTTGTTGCCCACCCTCACAGACGTGCTGTAACACAGAACATTAGGGTCCTGTGGGCCAGCTTACATTTTTTAATAAAAGCTTTCTTTTTATTCTAATAAAATTTCCATTGACTTCTAGTTCATGTGTGCTGGGAACAAAGAGTGACTAAATGTGGAGCAGAGACTGAGGGCACTGACGAGTACAAAGCTAAAAATTAAAGGCTGATGGCCATTTATAAGCCATTAAATGTATTTGTTGCACTCAAAAAGCCCACTTGCTGTTTACATAAGTTCCTCTAGCAAAATGCTTTAGCAGCTGCAGAATCCTGTGCAATTAATGTTGTGTTCTAGTGTTGCTGGTTCCGTATCACCCAGCAAGCACAAGCTTTTGAAAGTGTTTATAAAGGGCTCTAGTTCTCTAGCACAATGCATTACGTCTAAGTATTGTGGCTGGCTTGTATCTGATAGGCCCATGGTGCGTGGTTTTCTGGCAGAAAGGCAGAGCCAGCTCCCCTCTCTGCAGCGATGAGCAGAGGTGTGTGGAGTGGGAGGAAAGCAATTAATGGCATCGTTGCCACACTCCTCCCCAGGATAGGCTGCTTCTGCTGAAGTACCAGGAGAAAGCAGCCCCCATGCTGGAAATCATGGTTCAAAGGGAGGTGCAGCATGCAGACAAGTAAATAAACAAAGAGCCATCCTTAGTAAATTAAAAGCTCTAACCACCTTTAACAGGGTGGGCTGAATTCCCGCTGCAGCCTCTCGTGGGCTTGGCTGAGCCAGCTCTGCTTGCACCAGGGCTGAACCTGGCCCTGTATTACTGTGTGAACCATAATGTAAAGTCCCCTCTGAGCTTCCACAGAGCTGTAAAAATAGTTATATATGACTCAGAGATGTTTTTTTTATATTCTTTCTGGAGGGTGAAATGTTTCTGACTTCCAGAGAAACCTTTACCTGTGCTGCTCTCTGGATGAGACAAAATGCCCTTTGCTCCTGAGAAAATTTTCAAGGGCGAAGGCAACAGCATGGTGCTCATGCAACTTTTTGTGTCTGCTAATGTCAACTCTGCATTCATTATAATCAGTCAGTGTGAAGGTCTCTCTGATATGTATCAGAGAGACAGCTTACTCCACACCACTCTGTCCCACTGGCTTCCAAATCTCTTTCCTAGCAATCGCATTTGAAAGGACGATCATTTTTGCCTTGGATTAGTCTAAATGCCTTTCCGTCATTAACCCATTTTTCCTCCTGTGCTCAGGGCAGCCTGAGATGAAAAGGTACCGGATGTTTCTTTGCTTTGTGGTTTTTACACCACCTTCCTCAGAAGGAGGGGGATGTCTCAAACACAGGCATGGCCAGTCCCTCTGTCCCCTTCTGGAAACCCACTCTGACCCTTGGCATCGTTTCTTTGAGCACAGCCTGATGTGTTGCAGCCCAGGCTGCATTGCATGAGTGGTTCAAATGGATTTTAAATTCAAATGAGCAAATTGCAGCAGAGTCTTCCCAAGTGTGTGGAGAAGAAGTTGTATAACTTACTAAGAAAACCCCAAAAACGCAGAGCCACACCAAAACCAACCCAACAACAAAGGAAAGATAAAAAGAGAGACAGTTGGCAAAAAGGGAAAAACAAAACCCAAGAGCAAAAAAAGGAAGTGCTTGGAAGACAGGAGAAAATAGTGGTTTAGTCGTCATGCATGAGGGGCTTTTAGGCACAACTCAACAGCAAACCAGCACTCAATAGCTGGGAGGGACCAGTTTTATACTGTGTACCAAGATTTATGCTAACACAGAGTGCCACTAATCAGGAAGAACGAAGGCAATGGAGGGGGAGGAAATAAGGACACATCTAGATAAAATCGGATTAATGGGATGAAATAAAGGCAACAAAGAAAAGAAGTCACCAAGAGATGGAGAAAAAGAAATAAAATAAAACGGGGGTAAATATGTAAAAAGTAACAAAGAGGAAAATATATTCAAAGAAGAATGCTTTTATTAATGGATTTCACCTTAGGATTCTTTGATATATATTACAAAGTTGCCTTTCACGGTGAAGTTTGATGGAGTGGGCTGCTTCTGTTAACTCTCAGGCTTGGGGAAGACTGGGTAAAATACGTTGGTGAAATTCTCAGTCTTGACCATTAACAGTCATAGACATCAGTTTCTGATCAAATCAAACCAGTAAATGACTCAAAGTTTGGGCTCTTGGCCTTGGTTTTCTCTCAGCAAAGGGAACATGGCTGATGATACAGAAAATATTTCCTGCTGGAGCTGTTCCATGGAGAGACCGACTGCTGGGCACATACCAGTAGCAATGGTTAGTGCATGGCTTGCAATGTGTGTTCCCAGCGCAGTCCCAAACGGTAGCTTACAGGTTAAGTGTGAGGTGTGGCTCACATTGTGAGCACTGTTTGAATAATCTGACCAACCAGCCTGGAAAATTATACCCTTTTCTTCTGCAGAAGGGAGTTTTTTCTCTAGTTTCCAAAAGGCAAGTAACATGAAAAGCAACTAATATGCTATTGTAAGGGTAAATGTAAATGTGCACGTGTCTGAGTGAACTGCTAGGTTTTGTCTTGTAATCCTTGCTAATTGGAAGGCACAATACATTACTTAGGGTGCAGTTAGAGCACCAAGCTTTGCAAAATACAGGTATGGCAGACCGTATTTTGCCATCTTTGGACAGGAGAGTGGACGCTGCTGGTGGCTGACCTATAGACTTTACCAGGTTGTCCTGAGAGGATCAGCACTGCAGTGAGGTCTAATGATCAGCCACACAGAGGGGAAAGGCTGCGTGGGGTGTACGTGCATTCCTATGGGAAATCTGCAATTTTTGTCAATCCTTGTTTTGAACTGGTGCTGTGTAGCTCAAAGATGAAAGCAACATCTGTTACTAATGGAAGCCTTAAGTTGTGACATTAGTCACAACGAAGTAAGAGGTCTTGCACTGATTTTGGAAGATCACGCATTCCCACATACTTTAAAAAGTAGAGTATCTTGTGTTAGTTTTGAAAATGCAAAATAACACTTTTGTGGCTGAGTTGCCTTTAAAGAAAAACCACCTTGGTGTTGAAAGATATCCCAGTGATGTTACCATAGCTATATGGGTAATGATTCCTTATTTGTATGTGACTACACATGAAAATCTAGATTAAATTTAGTTTTCCCTATCTTTTTTTTTTCCCAGTGAAGTGAAATCAATACAAAAATGAGATATTTTTAGACTGTTTTCTGTTGACAATATTCCCTGTAAACATTAACTCATTATTTATCTACCCCAAGGAATGGTATGCATTGGAAGACAATTGCCTTGCAGTGGAATGTGACCTTGGCTAGTCTGTTATAGCTAAAAAATGCCATCCCTCTGACGTTATATTGTTTTGATGGGAGGGAAAATTAACTAACTTATTTGGAAAAGTTGCAAAGAAATCTTCAACTTTTTAGAATGAGTTCAGCTAACCCTTAGGCACTCTCTTTGGGAATGCCATTAGTTTGTGCTTGCGCAGTGGCTTTTACCTAGGAGCTTTTCACACAGCATTGTAGAAACATTTGTTAAGGTTGCAGCATTTCAGGGGAGAGGCAAGAGTTATTGAATTCACTTTAAATATCACAGTCTGGACCTGGTTTGTCCCCTTGCAGCACCTGGGACTGCAGATGGACCCTGTGACCAACACCAGCCTCACTCATGGGTTCAGATGCTGTGAGATAGGGCCTGTCAGGGAGGGCACTGCTAGTTCTGGGGTCACTCTCAGCTCCTCACTCAACCCTTCTCCTGCAGCAGTCCCACACTCTCTCTGCTTCTGGGCAGGTCTGTAACAGAATGGAGTTTGTCGCTTGGTCTGCATCCCCAGAAAACAAACAGCCTGTGTCTTTTGCCATCCCAGCAAACACAGATTGTATGGTACTTCTGCCATTCTGCCCATGGTTTTGCTATCTCCTCCAAAAGAACAGCATCCCAAAAGTTCTCTGTGATACTTTATCTGATGGTTGTTCTGAGGTGCTTGTTCAGGTGTAAGGAAACAGCCATCGTGGGTACAGATTTTGTGACACTGTAGCTAGTGTGTTGGGTGTGCTGGGAAACTAGCCTCTGTAGGAACATGGGGCATCACCAACATTACCTGCAGGTCAGAGGAAAATGGTACATTCAATGAGTACAGGCACATTATGCCTAGTGTAAATGGGACTTGAGCCAATATACAATGTGTAAATAATTCTTATTCCATTGTGTTTCAGGAACATCTCCTCTGGGTCATTCAGTTTGCCAGTAATGATCTCCCTCAGCCTCAGTGATTTCAGAATACATAACTTGCACAAAGCTCTGCAGAGGCACCTCTCTCAACTAGTAATGATTTTCCGCTTGAGATGTTGGCTATTGGTACCTCAGCTTTGGGTCAGGGGTTGTATGAAGAAGCCTGGGCCTTGGCACTGTGGCTGAGCACAGAGCAGTTTCAGAGTGCTCACACTCAGATCCTCTCAGGGAAAACCAGGCGGAGGGATGTAAGCCAGGATTGCACCTAATACCCTCCAGCCTCTCTGAGGTCTTCAGTTCCTTGTCTCAAGTCTGGGGAGAATTTCATGGTCTTTTTTGAATATGCTGTAGGAAGTAAATACATCATGAGTGTATCATGTTTGGTGTGTACACAGAGAAAAAGACACATCCTTCTTCTATTTCTTTTTCTAATCCATGTACATGAGGTAACCACATGCCCTCTCTAAAATTCTTACTTCAGCTCTTCTGCTTTCCTTGCATTTAGATATTTCTGTCCAAAACCATGCTATTTCAGGGGAGGCCACCTACTTTTTAGACAGTGGCTTGTAGAGAGCCTGGACTATGATTTCCCTAGCTCCTCCAGTGCCCTAAAGTTTAAATCATTTTCCTTCAGCATCTTGTGCTTCATTATATATTCCACATGAGGTTATTTTTTCTCATTATAAAGAGTCATTTAGGTCTCAAAATTCACATGGTTGAGTTTTAATCTTTAAATCAGTCACACATGCATCAAACTTGAATGGTTCAAATTACTCTGGACTGCACAATGGAAAACAAAACAAAACAAGACTTCCAAAAGAATCTCTCTCCCATCTCTGTCATGCCCTGTCCTGTCCCTTTCTCCCAAAATCAGGGCTCATCATCTTTGTTGACCAGATTTTCATATCAGAATCTCTTTACATCACATTTTTGCTTTTACTGGTTTCTCTGCCAAGCATCGTGACAGCTGCAACATTGTTGAGCTTGATACTAGACTGTAAGTCCACAGAAAAGAAACTTAACACTACAAACATTTCCAATTATTCCCTCAAAGTATGCTGGTTTTTTTTAAAACTTCTTTTGCAAATCCAGAAGACTTAGAAACATTACGGTCCACGTTTCTGTCATACGTGTTGCTTACCGGAGCCATAGATTTGGTTGCAAGGCTTGAAGAGTACTAAGAGAATGTCATACTAGAACAGAAATTCACCAGGATTTTGGCACAGGGGAAAAAATCCATAACATTTCTTCTCTCTCTCTCTCTCTCTCTCTCTCTCTCTATCTATCTATCTGTCTATCTATCCATGCCCTAAACATATATTTAACTTTATATCCTGGTTTTCAACCTTTCTGCTAATCTTTAGTTTCAGTGCAAGGTTAAAATGCAAAAAATATTTTTGAAAGATCATAGTTAAAAATGTCAAAGCTTACTATCCTCCCCAAAGTTTTTTTCATGTTGCTATATCAGGACTGCTGAAGAAAAGACACCGCATTTATAACTATGCATAATGAGGCATCTAGTCTAGTCAGGTTGAGGGTGTAGAAAACACTGCTGAAATACCACCTAATTTTGCTAAAAGTATCACCCACTTCTGCTTTGCCTAACAGCCCAAGTCATTGCTTGTGAAAAATGAATATGTAATGAGACTGTATGAATGAAAAAGCATGCCCAGAAGGCTAAATCTGGGTGTTGATAGCACAGTTAATCTCACACTAAGGTTACTTCTGATGTAGTTCAACCTCACACTGATCTGTACATAGAGACAGCCATGCCATGAATCCCACATCACTATTTGTGCCAATTAGCGACGTTGCTAACAAGCCTTGTAGGGAAGCCAAAGACTGAATAGATGGAGAGTGAACTCTCCCCAGTCATCAAGGCAGTCCCATGAAAGCTGGCAAGGCAGATAGGTGTTCTGTGGAGAAGCCTGTACACCTGCTGCTTTCTGCATCCAACAAGGATGTGCTGCCTGCCTTGGCTAGGCAAGAGCCTGGTACTTGTACATATCCCTCCTCTAAATACTTTAATGAATGGCATTTATGCCCTGCAGCCCACTTTTTGAGGATATTGCAGATTATCTGCAGAAATTAATTTTCAGACTAAGAATCACAGGAGTGCATGACAAAAATACAGTCATCCAACTGCTGTTTATCCAATCAGGAAGCACATCAGGGCCGTGTGACCCGAGCAGCTCACTGTTCAGTACTCCCAGAGAGATACAGGCACAGAAATAGCTATGACTTAATAGCTATTTGCCATAACTGCTTAGCCAGTAATTTAAATACCAATTGAATTAGTGAAAATCATTACCTGTGCAGAAAGGTAAGATTTGCAAGATTAATAATTTCCTACAAATTATTTGGCCTATGCTAATCTGTTTTATTGAACTGCTGCTGTTATCTTTTCCCTCTGGGCTCATTACTCTGTACTTGCAAGCTGACCTTGAGGAACGGAAGCTAACGGCAGCAGCTACGCAAAGGCTAACAGAGGCACCTGAGGTGGAGCATCCCAGCAAAACAGAGATGTGGTTGTTTCTCAGCTATCGCATCTTAGCCCGGCTCACCTGACGGCAGCTCCGCTCTAGCACCTCTGTGCTGGGAACAGCTACTGCTCTTTATTGATCGAGTTTCTATTTTAGCTGCACATGAGAAAGCACAAGAAATTATCTGCCGGAGGTAGTGTTTCATTAGCTGTTGGAAGTGCAGTGTGAATCTCTCCCGGCTCAACCATTACCGTGCCAAAATGCTCACTCAGCTTCAGGGTCTCTTTTCTCTGAGATATGACCTTCATTTAGCAAGCTAGAATACCTAATAGCAGGACAGGCAACCTGAGTCTCACTCAAATGTGGCCAGAAAGTATTACCCAAGCGTTATCGGAGAAAACTTTTGCTTTTATTATCTGTGACCGCAAACTGATCTGGTGACTTTAGCAGCTACCTGGAGTTATTCAGTAGGAGCTATGACATTCTGCTCTTTAACCTGTATGTCTGCAGTTCACTGAAGACCTTTGGACGGCCAAGTTCCTGTGCAGGTGAATGACAGACTTAATTCCGTGCAGAGCTGAAACGTGAGGACAGGCTTTGTGGATGAGAGCCCAGCAAGGAGAAGCAGCTCTGCTTCCCATCTCCCGCAGGTTCATCCAGCACCATCCTCCCCAAGCATTACAGAGGACTCTCCCTTGTGTTGCCCATCTGGGTAACAGGGCACAGCAGGGCCTGTCAAAGAGGAGTGCTTGGGTCTGATTAGAGTCCATCAGAGCCATGCCAGCAGGCGCAAGGGGAAGCAGAGAGGGACTGGGAGCCAGGGCAGCAGCATGGGGTTCCCCCTCTCCTCTTGGGGAATCTCCCGTGCTACGTGCAGATCTGCAGGAGAGGGGAGCCAAGGGCTTTGCTTTTCTTTACAAAAGGGGTGGATATTTGGCACAGTCCAGGGAACAACTGACTTTGGAGTTGTCCTTTTCTGGATTTTCCTGCACAGGGGAGTGAGTGAGACTGCTTCCTTGTTTATAAAAGGCTCCTATTTCTTCCTTCTTCTGTACAAACAGAGAATTATGATAGAAAATACAACGTCATGGAAACTTGTTTTTAAAAGATGCATTCTAGAAACTTGAATAAGAACTGAATTTCATTTCCAGTTACTGGGGCAAGTTCTCTCAGTTGCCTCCCATAAATTCAGAGTAACTACCTAGTGTAAGAGGACGTAGTTCAGATACCTCTAGTGTGACAGGAAGAGTCATGTCAGATGACACTTGCAGCATTTCCCTAATAGCTTTCCATTGCATTAAAAGGCTTATTTTGTAGTTCAACAGGATGGATGCTGTTCAGGGAGTGATATGTCTGTAAATATTTTCCTTGTTAAAAAGAAACACCAGCCACAGTCTTGTCCGCTGGGAATGTGGCTCTGACAGGTGTTTGGGTTCGAAGATCAGAAAACAATGGCATTAACTTAGGAATGGACCTGGGCTCCTGACCTGCGGTGTGTTGAGTGGAAAATTCACTCATCAGAGCTCTGGGAAATTGAACATGCCCCACTCCTCTGACTCTTTCATACTGCGTTAGCTTTCCCTCATGAGGTTACTTATTCTCTCTTATTTTGAAGCAGGCCTGAAGATTTTGTTCTTGGTATTGCATCATACACCTTATTCCATAGAGGCTATTGTAGAACAGAGCTGTCCCGATTCTGAACAGCTAATCTCCTGAAGGGTTGCACTGGCAAACCAAGAAGCTTGTACGTATATACACGTGTGTGTGTTCACGCGCACAAATGTGTGTGTGCATGTGGGGAGCATTCGTCCTCTATTAAGATAATACATGTGCTTTTTTTCTCCTTAATCCTACTTGTGTTGCATACTTACGACCATCTGTCTGTACTTACACAATGAAGCTGTGATATCAAGATTATGACAGCTCAGCTCAACAGATGACTTACTCCATATTATCACTAGAAGGAAGCAGTCTCCACAAGGTGGGAAATGCGTTGTCTGGCCATCCGATTCATGTTTCAGGCACTATACTTGTCCTCTACTTCTGTGCATTTTGCAAAAGGATCACTTGTATGCTATTTGGGCACTCCAGTGTGACAACTTCAGGCATCTCATGCGGTTCTGCATTAAGTACAATCCATATTTATGCCCAGATAGTGCCTTTGTATTTAAAGACTGTAATTTAGTCACCAACATTTCTTTATCTGCAGCTGGAGTTTTCTATTTTACCTTGAAAGTGCATCAAACTCATCACTTGAAGGGACAGAGGAGTTTGAGAGCAGGGTGCATGAATTTGTGTGTGTGTGTGTGTGTGTGTGTGTGTGCATGCAGGCAAAATTCCCACTGGCTCTAAAAAGAGTACTCACATGCTGTACATAGTCCAGACTTGCCTCCTTCCTGGCCTTTATTTGCAATTCAAACAACAACAATAATAAAACAAACCTCAGCCAAAGTTTTCTCTCCAAACTTGGCTCGGGTTTCTCTGCACAGATCTCATCTGTCCCAAGCCCTTGCTGGGTCCTTTGAAAGAAGCAAACTCTTCTCACATCCTCGCTGGAGCTAACAGGATCCACCTGCCAGCACGAGGCAGCTCACTATTTTTGTGCAAGACTTGTACCTGAGCTGAGTGCAACTAAAAAAAGTTGCTCTCCTTGGGCAAGAAAGGACCACTCAGTGACAGAGTTGTACCCAGTTCCTGTGCCTGCTTCTTAAGAACAATACAAAAAACCCCAAAAACCAAAAAAGCCCCAACCCCCCAAAAAAACCCCAAAACCAAGCTGAAAAAGCAGCAAGAGAACTGAGAATAGCTCTCTCAGAGAGAATTACAGGGAGATTTATGAAGAGAACTTTGGCAAGTATGTGGATCATAGTTTGTGAGGTATTGTAGAGAGACAGGTTACCAGGGACCATGGAGATATTTAATCAGGCAGAAGCTTAAGAAGGTTTGATGTCTAGGTGTTGAGGCTAGACTGATTTACACTGGAAATAAAGTGCATATTTTGAATAGAAGGATTAACATATTCACAGAAAAATTTATTAAGATGCATGGCAAGTGCCCTATCATAAGAAATCTTTGAGCCTCTTGAGAAGCTGTGTCTCCTCGTGCAGAAATTCCAGAGAAAATGATGTGTAGAAAGTAGAAATTCAAACCAGACAGCTCAGAAGTGCTGTCCCTTGCCTTTGAAATGACAGCTGGTCCTCCCCAGCACACTGCCAGAGCCAGTATCAGGGAGTATCAAGCCGCCAATATGACATCGCTCCTTTATTCCAGCCCACGCCCAGCATCTTATTGCTGATCCCTCTCATTAGCCATATCATACTCCCGACTCTGGGACAAAGAAGCTGAGGTCAGTATGTTAATACACTTCAAGGAGAGGTGCCCCAGCGCTGCCCCCACTTTGAGTGTGGTTTAGAAGTGAGCATTCCCAGAAAACACCAAAGAAAGATCAAAGGTCTTCCTTATCAGTCGGAGTGCTTGGTGGCTTGTGTTAGCATTTTACAACATTGTCCCAACACAGATGAGGGATGAAGTGACAGGTCCTGTCATTGTGCCCAGGAATTTTCACTCCGTGACCAGAGTTTTGACATTCAACACAGACAAAGCAGTAGGGAACGAGGGTGCTATGTGTGCTGACCCCTTTTCTGTGACATTCATTCCTCCCCCTGTTCAGAAAAAAAATTCCTCACTTTACATTAGGTATCATAAGCACCTCTCCCCACAGCAGGTGTCCTAGACAACCTTATTTCATGCTCCAGGGGAAGGACCTGAGGCTGAGGCCTGCAGGAGTCAGGACTTCTGCATGAGGTGGCTCCTAACTGACCGAGGGGACTCTCCAGGACAGGGAACTCTCTTCCCGTAAAAAAGGCTGTTCATTTCACATTAAGTTTTAATTTAGCAGAACAATTGCTTGCTTTCTTCAGAGGAGGAGAACATGTTCCACCAACAAAGACTGTCTATAACCATTAACTTTGGCCCCACTAAGCAAGAGGTCAGGTTTATTTTCCATTCACTGTGCTTGCCAGACCTTTTTTCCTTGTTCCATTCTACTGCTTTTCATCAGGTCACTCTTATTATAATTCATCCATGACAAAAAAAGAAGAAGAAAAAAATAAATTCCTTATTCCTTTCCCTTAGCAAAGTTAATATAAACATCAACATGCAAAAATAAACAAAACAATAACAACAACTGAATTTAGGAATAAACTTGTTTCTTTGATGAAGCAGAAAATGTTCCACAGATATAACAAGACAACATCAAATATTTTTCTAACACCCCAGCAATTAACAATAAAAAACTATGACAGTTCAAAGGATGGAGAAATTGGAGTTAGCTACAAATTGCTTTCAATATAGTGTAGTGACAGCAAGGGAGGGACAGAGGGAGTAATTCAAGACTTATTTTTGTCACCAAATTTTGCTCTGAGCAGCCTAGATTTTGGCATAACATCAAGTGACTAGCTCATTAATCACATTTTAAATAGTCTTTGCTTTTACATTTTCCTTTTTTGATGAACAAGAATACTTTGCCAGTGACAAAGATATGAAGTCCCACATGTAGATTCACTTAGCAAAAGAAATCCAACAGACAGACTGATAAATTTATTTGTGTCCAAGGGAATAGTCTTAAGATGCCTGAGAAAACCTGCAGAAGGAAAGATTATCTCATGCTTGAGTATCTTCCAACCTCTTCATAGAGCATGATGGACCAGTTTTGGTGTTTCAGGCACAGGAGTAGCAGCTCTAACAGCTCAAAGGCAGGAGGACACCAGAGGTCACCTTGATCTGGTGCGGACTTGAATCCAAAACTCACTGCAATTAATAGGACTGTAACATCTCAGAACCTCTAGTGCTAGTGGACCCTGGCAGCTGGTTGGTTAACTATGATCTCTGTTGCTCACAGAAGCTGATGCTCATCAAAGGGTGAGTTCTACAGCATTGCCAGGGGTGAGAAACATCACACTGTGGGTGTGAAAACATGCCCAATCAAGGTGCCAGTTGAAGTATCCTTCTCATTTGGCTGGGGGACAGCCATGCTGATGGTAGTGCTTTCATTAGAGAGCAAGATCTAGCCCCAGAGAGAGGAAAATGAGTGAAAAGCAAAGAGAACTCCTGTCCTTTGCTTGGGTGCACAAGGCTTTCCTTGTGCTGAGCTCACCTGAAAGAGGAAACACAGCATGTCTGCAGCAAAGAATAATTCATCTGAGCTAAACCACAAGCAAAGCCACAAAGAGGAGCCTGGGATAATGAAAGGCAATGTGCCCATCATAAAACCCAGATATAGTAGTGACATTGAAGTGGTTGTTTTCTTAGCAAATAAACTGTTAAATCCCAGCTCACATCTTCTCCTTCAGAAATAAGTTGCCCTCAGCCATGGGCCTGTAATTCCCAGGTTCAGTTTGTTTTGCTCAGTTTTGTTTGTTTCTGAACTTCATTCACAGTTTTTCTGAGGAGGACATTTACACACAGACACACACAAAATGGAAAAAAAAATATGTTTTGCTTTCTGGAAACCCCATGGCTAAGAACAGCTAAAATGTCAGCTGCCAGTTTATTTAGACACGACAAGGCGTATGGCTAGACATGGGACACAGCTGAGACCAATTCTACTCCTTTCTTGTTATTATATAAATGTCTTCTGGGAAAAAAAAAAAAAAGAAAATTGGCAGAGTCTTGAACAGGGGAGCCCTAGCATTTCTAGACCTAGTTTCTTGCTATTTCCTTTCTGCATCCATCCTCTCTCTACAACCAAAGTTGGGGTTTACCTATATCCCTTTTCATCTACATTTTACAATTTGTTAAAATCATTTGGATTAGTCCTCCTTCCCACTCCATTCCTGTGTTATTCGAAAGGACTTGGCAGGAAGGAAGAGAAGAGGTCTGCCCAGTCCTTCGTCCAGCTCACATCCCAAACTCACCTGTGGCAGAACTGCCTGGATTCCAGCTGTCATGGAGATGATAATTCAGCTCATGTTTCCCTAATTCTTGACTTGTGTTTATAGCTTGGCTGGCTGCAAGGGCAAAGCAGGGAATGCCCCTGGGAGGTGAGTGCTCTGCATCCATCAGGACATGGGTCCAAGCCAAACTCCAGCACATTCCATACTTGCTCACTGAAATGATCTTCTTATTACGAGGTCATTAAAGGAGAGACAGTGCAAGACAGCAGGGTAGGAACAAAGTACTTCTCTACATGAGCTGTTTATTGGGTAACCAAGGTTGTCTTGCACCAGTTAGCTGGACGGAGTGATGCATGCAACCTGGGAAGAAGATGCTGAAGCCCCTTAGGGCAGTGCAGATGGACAGTCCCATGTGCTAACAGTTACCAGGGCATTATTTTTCCTAGATCCTCCACACTGTGGCAGGACTAGTTTAGTTGCCTGGCTGCTTCTGCCTTTCATGGGGTAAAGTCCTCAGCCATCACAAAGGCCAAAGCAAGGGTAGCTCTTTATCTGGTGCTTTCCCAAAGACCTGTGGAAAGAAGAAGCAGTTCCTGCCCCTGAAAACTGCAGAACATGGCAAAGGATCCTCATGCCTGGCCTCTACTAAAACATAGGAGGAGATGAGGCCATTGTAGAGTCCAAAGATGTGCAGGAATTAACAGAGGCCACCAACTATCAAAGACTGTAACCCAGTGGCAGAACCTTGCACTTCGCTGGGAAAGTCATTCTGTCCCAGATGTGAAACTGAATAAAGAAATAGGGAATTTCCCAGCAATTTCCAATTTCCCTTTATGTTTGTGTGTGTACCAGACCATCACTGCCACACAAAGTGAGGAAAACATAATGGGTCATTTTGAAGGATATGTCAAGGTGCTAAAGAGCTGCTGGCTCTCGGAGCAACTGACTGTGGTACAGCTGGCCGCTCCCGCGGCCGGCGGAGGAGCCTGGGGCTGACGGCTAGTGAAGCATGGCTGGGGTAGTGCAAGAGAGAGCCGGTGCATGACCTTTAATTCCTCAGTTAGAGGAAACTGCCTGCAAGAATGCGTGAGAAATTAGAGGAATTAACTTCGTTCTTTTAATGCTAGCTCTGTCAATCTAGTTCTTTCACGAAAGCACACGGTGATTCCCGTAAACAGCCAAAGGTTTTAAAGGCCTTTAGCTAGAAATCTGGTCACCTGCCCTCCTTCTTTTCCTGACCTTGAGCCTTAATTAGAAGGTCTGTGATTCATGACTAAACAGCATAATTGCATAAAGCAGAGGAGAAAGGCACCCAGACATAACTGGATTCACTCTAAATGTGAAAGTTCGTGCATGTACTGATCAGTACCAGGATAATAAGGTGGTACATTCCAGATCTCTGTATATCTTAGTGTAAAGCAAATGGTCCCAGGTGGTTCCCGAAACGAACAAAATCCTGCTCTCAGTCTGGAACTGTTAATTGTTAACTACTCAGATAGGCTTACATTCCTCTTACTTCACAAATTAAACCCACTTGTCATCTGTTATTGATTTCATAGCTTTAACATTCAGGGAAGGAAAACAGACTGGGGAACAAAAAAAAGAGTGTGTCAGGATTGCTCCACTGTGTGTGCCGTGTAATGAAAGACCTACAGACAGCCAATCTCTTTGGCATTGTCCAGACTCTGAGTCCTTCACTCTGTCTGCAAAACAGCGGAGGAAAAAGGAGAAAGGGGTTGTGTTTTGCAGATGAGCTGTGAT
Organism: Zapornia atra; assembly: GCA_013400835.1. Classification (NCBI taxonomy): domain Eukaryota; kingdom Metazoa; phylum Chordata; class Aves; order Gruiformes; family Rallidae; genus Zapornia; species Zapornia atra. The sequence goes on along the minus strand of VZTU01019486.1, from coordinate 62,255 downwards.
GGGAAGGCTGTCCTCCCATGGGGCCCTGAGTGTATCTCTGCTCTTTCTAATCAGCACATGTACAGGCAGCACTGAAATGTATTTGCTGAACATGACACAAACCTCAGTTCAAGTTTTAGGTTGCTGGCACTGGGATCTACCCTCCTCCTTCCCCATGCACCTGCTCATGCCAGGAAGGGAACAGGCAGTTTATTCTCCAGAAATTATCCTGTGGAGAGCAGCCTTTGCTGCTGGTTGTACTCTCCCCAGACACTGGGGACATTCTGCAGATAACCCAGCTTCTTCAAGCAGAAAGTTTTGGGTACAGCACAAATGCTTCTCTTCTGCCAAGTGCTGCAACCTCCCAACCCATAATTTTCTTCAGCACATTTTGAACAAATGTAACTGCAGGGTTTCTGAATTCAGATGCAATCCAACAGCTAGGCATCCCCCCCATATCAATTGATGCACACAGTAATGCCCATCAACTTTTTACTGTCATGAAGTCCAAGGACCAACATTAAAGTCCTTGGTCTTTCACAGCAAGGAGGTAGGACACCCACTTCCTGACAGCACAGACAGAAGGATGGCCTCTCCCTTCCTCTCTTACACTATTGCTATTTCTTGAAATCCAGGCTTCACTGTTTAAAATTAGATCCTATTTCTGTGGACAAAGTGGACCCCAAAATGTTGTTAGGGGCAACACTTTGGAGACAGAGTCTGAGGTTGTACTTGGCTTGTAATTAAGATTTGATAAAACTCAGCAGTTATCAAACCTAAATGCAGTATGAATACCCATCCTTTGGTGAAGCAAGTAAATTTTCTAGGTATAGTGTACACGTGCCACCCAAAAAGCATCAAGGAAGGGGCAATAAACAAAGAAGTGAAATCAAAGAGCTAAGCAAAACTGAAACCAACACTCCAACCACAAACCACACAGTAAATGTAAAGGCAGAAGTGTATGATCGGAGAAAAGACACTATTACCTGGCAGCTTAAGCTAGCTTAGTAGTTGCACTGCCAAGTGCAGGGCTTCTTCTAATATATGGGGCCAAATTTTTAGTAGACCTTCCTCCTTCCTTAACAACTGTGGTATGGGTTCTTTTGCCACCTTCTTCAGCCGCCCTTTGGAGACAGAGGCCCAGGGAAGAGAGCCGTACGGAATCACAGGCCCAGACTGGTTATTCCTAACTTGAGTCAGTTACCATGGATAGGTTGCTTGTGTCCACCCTTAATGTGACCATGGGACTGTCAGTAATAAAACTGGCAAGTAAAACATAATTTTAACAATACTTCAATATTTTGAAAATGTTTTGCCAGTAAAACCAACTAAGTTAATCACATGGAGAGGATGTTGGCTTTTCTACAGTAGCAGATCCTGAGTACCTACACAGCATCAGATGTAAATAAGTGATGATATTCTGTTGAAGTAGAGTCACATGTGTCAGGATAGGTTGGGAAAACAAATCTCCCTTTTAACTGTGAACATTTCAGATACCAGTTTCTTTGGATAAATTACTTTGGACCAAATTTATTTGGCCAAAGCCATTGACTAAAACTGACATAAATAACGTCTTTTTGAAAATGCTTGCCATCCACTGGGAATTGTTATTCAGCTTTGGACTGGGAAGCTTGTGTCAGATCATCTGGAATTATTGTGTAGGGTTATGGGGTTAATATTCATTTACACACAATGATGCCACCATTTCCTCCTCTGCAAATTGGTCCTGCTCTCAGGGTCTGCTGAATGATAGACAGACGAGCAAATGTCTCAGCGTACAAGTCCATTACTATCTGACATGTGTTCTTATTTCAGCCTTCACTGTGCACTGCAGGAGCAAGCTGCAGAACTCTCAAGAGAAGAGCATCACAGATGAAGACACACCAACGCTGCCAATAGGTGAAATCACTGGCATGTAAAGGTGCTAAATTTCACCAACTTCTAGAGAGCATCCTGAATTCAGACTTGCCATGACTCTGCCCCAGTGGCCCAGGAAGGCAGAAGATTTTTCCATGTTGCTTTCTGTGTTGTTTCTGGCTGGGATAGAGTTAATTTTCTGCACAGCATCTGGTATGGGGCTGGTTTTGGATTTGTGCTGGAACACAGAGAAGGTTTTGTTACTGCTGAGAAGTGCTCACACAGAGCCAAGGCCTTTTCTGCTTCTCACCCCACCCCACCAGCAAGGTGGCTGGGGGTGCCCAAGGAGCTGGGAGGGGACACAGCTGGGACAGCCCACCTGAAGTGACCAAAGGGATATTCACTACCTTATGACATCATGCTCAGGGCATAAAGCTGGGGGAAGGAAGGGGCATTTGGAGTCATGGCCTTTGTCTTCCCAAGTCACCATTACATGTGATGGAGCCCTGCTTTCCTGGAGAGGGCTGAACATCTGCCTGCCCCTGGGAAGTGGGGAATGATTCCTTGTCTTGCTTTGGTTGTGCATGTGGCTTTTGCTTTACCAATTTAACTATCTCAACCCATGAGTTTTCTCACTTTCACTCTTGTGATTCTCTCCCCCCTCCCACTGCGGGGGGATGAAGTGAGCAGCTGCGTGGGGCTAAGCTGCTGGCTGGGGTAAATTCATGACACTTTCTCTCCCAGGAGCAAATGGTGAAGAGGCAATGTCTTCCATTGGACAGTATCCCTTTTCTTCACCAGTGAATTCACTCTGGCAGTTTGTTCTGGGAGGGGAACTTCAGCAGATTATTGTCATGGGACCACAATGTTTTATTAATTTTTTTAATACGTATTTCCTAGTTGTTTCCTGTATTCACATATGTTTGTATTTTCACGCCACAGTCAAAGGGTTTTAAAACCTGCTTTATCTACTCTGACCTGCTGAATCAGGAAGAGGCATTGGCATTTTTGTGGTGACATTTGTAAAGGCATCAGGGGTTCTTGACGGACTCCTTGATTTAAGTCTGACTCGGTCAATGTGAAAGATGCACCGGGCTCAAAAAACATCCTCAAGTCCTTGTGTCAAGTGACCTGTGACATTCATTGCAATAAAAATAAACGTGGCAGGGAACTGCAGAGGGTGATCTTGAGGCTGACACGCCCAAATATTTTATTTGGCAATGTGACTCCTTTTTGGCCACAAAATTCACACAGGCAAGTTGCTTACTCTGACCTGTGTGTAAATGGTTTCTAGCTGTGTGTCCCTTGCTTCTGGTGCCTGATCAGAGGCAGAGCCTTAATGCAGGACTGCCAGACATCCATTCCTATAATTATTCTTGCACATGTTCCCGTTATCGCCGCAAGCCAGTTTTAGAGCAGGCTGAAGCTAAAAGTGACAGTGCCACATCCACGTCTCCTCCACCTCCACATTCTTGCCCTCTGCTCTGTGCCTAGAAAGCTCACTCAAGGCAGAGTTATGTCTCTGTTAGGCTTTGACCAACTTCAGTTACCAGTGCCAGATTCCCTGCACTCTACCAGGGATGTTGCTTCCCTTGATTTTTCCAGCGAACAGCCAGTTACCAGAAAACTCAGTGATGCTGAAATAGAAAATTGAGATAACAGACATTAGGAGTTGGGACCTGCATTCAGTTTTCTCTTTCATTCTTAATCCCCTCTGCACTTCCAAGTCACTTTTGTCCTGTCAACCTAAAGGGTGCAGTGACAGCTAGTGATTAGCAGGAAAATGATACTGTGAAAAGTAACAGAAGTGTTGTCATTGATTAAAGACTAAAGCAAATGGGATCAAATGCAGACCATAAAAACCCTCTAATTTCTGGCATTTCCTAAAATATCTTACATTTTATAAATTATCTCTTTAAACATTTACCTGTATTTCATACAAGTTTCTTTAACAAAAAATAAGCTGAGAAAGTACTCATCTTTAGTTCCTTTTTGCAAGCAGTGTCAGGGAGTATGAAATGCGAATGCAAAAGGCCATTAACCTAAAGGCAGGAAAGAAAGTGGTCTCCTCTTGGGGCTGTAGAGGCAAATCATCATCCAAGTTGGGCAAAACTGTAATTAGAGGGATTCTTCAGTACAAGATAGTTATTTTGGTTTGGTTCAATGCTACTTTCATTGCTAAAAATGCCTGGAATGGATTATGAAAGACTGCATATGCAGTGCTTGTGTACACTTATATAGGAAGGACCAGAAGAGAAAGTGGGCTTTCTCATGTTTCAGAGGAGCAAGCACAGTCTGGAGCAGGTGGGAGAGGTGGGACCACTGCCCCAGCCACCACCTTGCACTGTAACCGGAGCAGGGCCAGGGCCAGCAAATGATGGGCTGTCACTAGCAAGCATCCTGCCCAGGCTAACTGTGACATGGCTCAGCTGTGCTGTCCTGAGGGAGCTCGATCTCATCACACACACATGTATGCACACACACATATACAAAAAATAAACACACACTCATTCAGTGCATGCCCTCTCTGGTCCAGTTCATGCCTTAAAGCCACAGTAGGGTGTTAGTTTGCTAAAACAATTTTAAAAGTTAGTCAGCTGAATTTTTCATAAGTCAAAACTTATTCACCTCATTCCCTTATTTGTAGCATGACATCTGCCCAGAAATGTAGGATGCTCAACACTGCATTGATGTGACTGTCCTGTGGAAAAGCTCTCACTCGTAGGCTTACTCTTCAACCACAGGACTGACTCTGCAGGGACAGGTGCTTCCCTAGGGAGGGAAGGCCCTTACCACTTACTTTTGCATCACTGCTGAACAAACACTCATAGAAAATACTAGCCTGGCCTTCAAGGATGCATCCATACTCTGGGCTTGTCCTTTTCAGCATACTCAATGCAGGTGCAGCGTTATCTGTTGGTGCTGCTTTGTAATGTCTGACCCAGTTTGTCTCTGATGACTACTTCCCCCCTACAAAAGGAGTCTTTTTTTAAATCCTGAAGGCAATATTCAGCAAAGCCCTGCTCTCTGAAAATAGATCCAGGTTTCAACATGCATTACTTCTGTCCAATTTCAGAACAGTTTGCCTTCAGCCTAGTGACTTGCAGCAGCTAGCTTGAGTTTGTTCAGTCACTTGTTTAGATCTTAAAATGACATCAGCCCAAACATATTTATTGATTCAGGAGCTGAGAAACTTTGGCATGCAGGAATGAGCTGCTACTGGTGTATCTGGTGGCGGTGTCTTGGTTTCCATCTTTGATCTGCTCCAAAACCCAGTGCACAACTTTCAGCCATACACCAGACACTCTGCTCCTTGTGCCAGTTTATGGGCACAGTGCTGGTGGCTTCACGGCGAAAAGCTATTCCGAGAGTCTCTGAAACAGAGCCTTAGTGATATATAGCTGCCTAAGTTAGCTGTTTCACAGCTGTAATAGCACACTGTAGGCTGCGTGGCAGCCAAGCTGTCTTTGTTGCTGTATTAAGTGAGGTGTGAGTGCCTGGAATGCTACACGCAGGGAGAGCCGTCGTGGGTGGCAGCTGCCTTCAGAGTCCTTGAAAGGATATGCTGTGATAACTTGATAAGGTGTTTGCATGTGTTAGAGGGCATGACATCCACGCAGGTCTGGTGATTAGAGTACAATTTTCTTTGGATGCGAGGTGCTCCAAATTGCATAGAAATTGGATGGAAAATATGAAGCATGCTCTGTTTTTTCCACAGTGCTGTAACTATTTAAGGAGAGTCAGTTTCCCTGCTAATGTCTGATTCAGTTAATGTGTTTATGCATTCTTTTAAATTGCCTGTCAACTTCCCCAATCAGGATACACAGCAGATTTCTTTTGTTAGAGATCCTCATCATCATGGCATTGTGATGTGGGGTGACATTCCCAGTCTGGGGGCTGGTCTCTGCAAAGCTGGTGGAAATCAGTAAGAATTCCACTGAAATTATTTTGGTGTAAATACTGAGTAGGTGAGACATGCTGTTCTTATTCTCTGCATGTATGTGGACCTAAACACTCCAGATACCATGACAATCTGACCTCTGCAAATGATATTCTCCACTTTCTCCTTTCTTAAAACTTGTCCATATGTTTCCTCAATAGAGTTTGGACTTCTGCCAACCATAAGCGAACCCTTTTACTTAAAGGAAAGATACAAAACAAGGTCTTCTCATAATCAGATGCTCTTCCCTGCTCTGCATGTCATCAGGAGAAAGCCCCATCAGCCCACCCAGGTACTCAGGTGCCACTCGGGCATTCTTGGCAGATTGCTGTGGCTCTCCTTCATTGTTACCAGGAAGGGCAGGTCTCTTTTAAATAAGTGCACAGAATCCTATATATAAGTGTTTATGTTAGTGTGCACGAGGGTGATTCTCTCCTCAGTCACATCTGTCTGTGGAGCTAAGTTTGCACAAGGGGGTGAGATCCAGGACCCATACATAGTGTGAAGACTTGCATTCCCTGGAGGGGGGTAGATGGCATGCCCAACCTCTTTAAATTGCCTGTACTCAGTCAGAGGTACCGTGGCTGCATTTTCCAAACAACAGAGAAAGCTGATTGTAACATGGGTCTGGTTTGCAGAAATGAGGATTACATCGTATGACCAACTGGCATTCTGAAATGAGATGTGTATCCCACAGTGATAGAGTATTTTAAGACTGCATCCTGCCCTTGATGAACAAACTCAATGAACATGATGAACAGTTTGGACCTGTTTCCTCTTGATGAAACTTTGTGCTTCATGAATACAAGTTATCAGGGGTTTTTTCCCTTTATGATTCATTTGTCTAAATTCCACTGAGGTTGTTGAGTTATGATAACTTAGCAAGAAGAAAATGAACTGTTAGTGACTGCCTTTTTAGGAATGATTAAATTATTTAATTTTATAATTAAAACAGGGGTACAAGCCAAGTATGTCTGGTTCAGAGATAAACACAGATGTTGAGCAAGTTATCAATAACAGTGAACCATTTCCGTAACAGGAACGTGAGATGAGTGGTTTGGGCTCCAATATATGCAACTCATAGCAAAATCTGCAGTCCTTAATCTTCAGAAGGCAAAGAACATAGTATATTGCATGTTACTGCATCTGGGTTTCTAATTATATTACACTAATGGAAAATACAACATCTCTTCCTTCCAAGAAGTCCCCAGCCAAAGAGAAAAAAGTAGAGCCCCACCATTGCTGAATTTATCTTTTTGTCTAGCAGTGTTTACAAAATAATTCTCTTTGGCACGGGTAAATCTGGGCCAGACTGGTCACTCCTAGACTAAATTTGTTTCTGGAGGTCTTTTCAGCATACCAGTAGAAATCCCCTGTCTGCAGTGGGGCACTCAAGCAAGTTACTGCAAGGTAAGGCAAGGTGTGAAACGAACTCACAGCAGTGCACATGTGCATGTGATTGGCCCACTGTGAGCGCAGAGCACCTTAAGCATTTCTCAGAGCAGGAAAAACTGCTTCACATTTACTACAGGCTTTTACAGTGCATGAAGAAAGTGGTGTGCTATAAATTCACGTTTCCTTATCTTCCAGTACCTTTTCCTTATGGCCATAACTTGAATGCCTTTCCTAGCAGCTCTCTAATCTCATTACTGAATAATATGGTGAATTATGTCCCCGGCCTCCAGGTTATTTCAGGGTGCTTCAGAGTGAGGGTAGCTAGAGATCTCGGGCACAGGCTGCAAAAGCGAATAGATATTGAACTGAGGTTGAACATAGAGTAGAAGTCAAGGAACGCAGGGCTAAATTTCCAAAATTAGTCTAAAAAGCACTGGAATTCAACTCTTCTTTGGCCTGATGATTTCATGCTGCAAAATCAAATGGATTGTAGTTGTTCAGTTGCCCTTAATGAAACTGTTCTCATGCTTCCTGAAGCTGCTTTTGTTCTATATGTGGGTAACCTGGTAGACGAAAGTGGTATGTTCTACTGTTGTCTTTGTATCATGAGAAAGATTAGATGTGCTGAAGATTCAGATAAGCTGAGAGTATGCTTTTACCAGGTGGTTTCCAAATAGGCTTGCAAGTTGCAGAAATACTGGTCTACTGATACACATTGGAACTTGTATCTCCAGTACAAAATACCTCAACAATTGAAAAATCAGGATGTACTAAATTCCATCTCTCTTAATAGCTTCCTGAACTGTGCACTGCCTTGTGTTTCTAGCTGAATACCATTTATTTTCAAGTTCTTTCTTCTGCATGAACAGAAAAAAGCCTTGTAGGCTCCTCTGCACTGTCCTGCCTGTTGCTTGCAGAGTGGGTCAGACTTACATCTGCCTGTTGCAGAGTGGGTCAGACTTACATCAAAACTCACATGGTTGTTTGTCTTTTATTTCTTTTTTCAGAAGCCAGGTGTATGATGACACGGGTAGACACTGAGAATCCAGGTCCTGGGTGACTGGCTGGCAGCTCTCCTAGGGCATTCAGCTGTAAAGTACAGAAGCATCAAGACATGAAGTGGCATTTTTGTTCACTGCAGCTACTGCAGCATTATTTTGTTATTATAAAAGCACAGGAGCAATTAGTTTTCTTAGTAACCAGAAGGGGTGGCCTGAGGAACGGCAGTTCAATGAAAGTTCAAGTGGTTACTCACCTAATGTGCACAACAGATCCAAGATGCAGAACCACTTAGAAATGACAGCTAGGCCAAGAAATCAATGAGGAGGTGATGAATCTTGGGTTCATAATAGGTATATGTGTTGTTAAGCCAGCCATCTGGGAGCTACTTAAATCAATACAAATCATTTTGTCCAGAGATGAAGATAGCAAGTAATCATTCATGGTATGGCTGCTATTCAGAGAGCAGTTGGGTTCCCGTCCTGCCTGTTTCCCCTCTCAAATGGAAAATTTCCTTCTGAGTTTGTGTGGAGGGGCCTGAGCAGAAAAATCAACCTCCTGGGAATGTACTTTTTTTATTGGTCTGTGAAAAGTCTACTGGAGCCCCTTCTACAACCCTCCACTTGTCTCCTGCGATAGCTTTCCTTTGGCTTTGTTCCATGACTAAGCCAGGTGGCTGTGGGAAAGAGGGTTTTGTGCTGCTCCATTCTACATTTATACATGAGTGCAGAGCAGAAGTGAAACTATAAAAAGTTTCAACCAGTAAGAATTTCAAATCTGCTGCTCATCCTGTAGAACCCCTGGAGTGCTGCCGTTTCTCTTAAGACCCCTTGTCCCATCACATGCAGGCAGTGAACATTCAGAGTCTGAAAGGGAGGTTATGCCTAAGCCCCAGCAACTTTGTTTTACAAGTCCATCGTCTGTAGTGAATAAAGCACAAATGATACTGGTTTTCCTTGAGCTTTGTCAGAAAAGTGCATGAAGCGACAGGTGAAGTCCATGCTGCAGGGGGGACTGCAGAGCGGGGCAGCTGGAGTATCAGCAGAACAGATCCGCAGAAGTCACTGCCTCAGCACTGAAGTGGTGTGGCTCTTGCATGTAGGGAAGGGGAAAATAAGACTGGGAAAAATACTTTAGAGGGGGTGGTCTGTGTTCCCACTCCCGGCATCTGCCGCTTCCAAAGGAGGAGAAGGGCTTTGGGTGTGCCTGACTTGTCCAGACTTTCCATTACTCCGCATGCTCCTGCTAGTTTCCTTTCTCTCTCATTCAATAGAAAACGTGGTAGAGTTGTAAAGAAAAAAACTGGCCCACATGAGTAACCAGCAGGTCAAGGGAGGCAATTCTCCTCTCTTCCAATCTCATGACACCCCACCCGGAGTACTGTGTCGAGTTGTGAGGTCCCCAGTATGAGAAAGACATGGAGCTGCTGGAGTCAGTCCAGAGGAGACCCTGAAGACGATGAGGGGGCTGAGCACCGATCCTGTGAAGACAGGCTGAGAGAATGTTTGTTCAGTCTGGAAAAGAGAAGGCTCTGAGGAGACTTTACCAGAAGGGGCCTACAGGAAAGCTGGAGAAGGACTGTTTACTGAGGTCCCTTCCAACCCAAATGGTTCTATGATTCAATGATTCTATGATCTTTGATACTGCCTATAAATGCTCTGTGTTGGCTTCCCATGTGATGAAAATCCTGCAGTGTATATATGTGGATGTATATATATTATGTTTTTCTCACTATGGTTCATGGAATCATAGAATGGTTAAGGCTGGGAGGGACTTTAAAGATCATCAGGTTCCAACCCCCCTGCCATGGGCAGGGACACTTCATTGCAGACTATCCACTCTCTGGCTAACCTTGATAAAAATCACTTTACCAAAATGTCAGTAGAATCACAGAACAGAATTATTTAGGCTGGAAAAGACCTTTAAGATCATTGAGCACAGTCATAAACCTAACACTACAAAGTTCAGCACTAAACTATGTCCCTGAGCACCATATTTTCACATCATTTAAATACCTCCAGAGAGAGTGATTCAACCACTCCCCTGGGCAGGCTCTTCCAATGATTGATAACCCTTTCAATGAAGAATTTTTCCTAATATGCAATATAAACCTCCTCTGGGTTAACTTGAGGCCATTTCCTCTCATCCTATCACTTACTACTTGGGAGAAGAGACCAGCACCCACCTTGTTACAACCTCCTTTCAGGTATTTGTAGAGTGTGATAAGGTCTCCCCTCAGCCTCCTTTCTTTCAGGCTACACAGTTCAAGTTCCCTCAGCTGCTCCTCATAAGACTTGTGCTTTAGTCCCTTCACCAGGTTTGTTGCCATTTACTGGATATGCTCTGAGACCTCAATGTTCTTCTTGTAGTGAGGGGTCCAAAACTGAACACAGTACTCAAGGTGTGGCCTCATCAGAGCCCAATACATGGAGACAATCACTTCCCTGGTCCTGCTGGCTACATTATTTCTGATACAAGTCAGGATACTGTTGGCCTTCTTGGCCACCTGGACATACATCTTCAGCTGGCTGTTGACCAACACTCCCAGTTTTTTTTCCACCAGGTAGCCTTCTAGTCAGTCTTCCCCAAGCCTGTAGTGTTGCATGGAGCTGTGGGGACCCAAGTGTAGGACCCAGGACTAAGCCTTGTTGAACATCGTAACATTGCCCTTTACATAACCTATCCAGTGTCTGCCATATTGGTGCAATATATCTTCACAAGTACTGACTCTGTAGAAAAGATGGTACCTGTTGTGTGCCTGCCAAAATTATTGATGAAATCCCTAATGATGGATACAGACCAGACGCCATTTAAGTTGTGCAGCAAAGCCATTTCAATTCTGTACACATCGTATTTCATTTAGCTCTCAAACTTTGATTTGTTTCTAACTGCAGAATTAAACATGATGCATTATTAGCTCTTAATAATGCAAACATGGGAAATGGTGTCTCTCAGCAGTTTAAGCAACCCTCTTGACTGGAAGAAGAGGATGCTGAGAATTTGTAAAGGTATCAAAATTTAGAAGATTTGCTGCAGAGGTTATGAAGTAGTTACTTTGAAGACTTGCTTTGGTTAATTCAGTGTGTAAGGCATCATCACTTACATAGACTGTCCCTGTACATCACCTTCTGCACCATGACCACCACCAGGATTCAACTTTTCCCTATCATGGGTGAGTGCTAAATAATGTGGTCAAGGATGAAGAACTGCCAACATGAATGAGGCTGCAAAGACTTTACTGCTCAGTTGCAGAGTGACTTTAATCTGACATTGTAAGTGCCTGGGTGGTCTTGCTTAATACAGTGTCTAAGAAAATAATGTTCCTGATCAGACACAAAGTGAACTTGCATCCTTGTTTTTCCTAAATAATTTTAGATATATGGCATCAAGCACCACAAGCCAGATACTTTCTGTTGTCACTGTAGCATCATTTACAGTAATGCAGCAAGACTAATTTTGCTGTAATCATTAATCATCTAGGAGTATTTGCTCCCTTCCCCATAGACCTCAGTTATTTACATTTCAGAGACTCAAATTGGATTCCAAATTGCAATTTTGTTTTTTAAACAGCAGAGGAGATCAAAACAAGTTTTGAGATTGACCATTAGATATGGTAATTCCTCATCTATTATTTTAAAAGCAGCTGCTAACTCCAGGAGAAGACACTTAATTGTTAGGGAGAATATCAAAGCAAGGGTGAGTCTAGACAGATTTGTGGGACACACATCTAGAAATTCAATTAAGTAATTGAAGATTGTTTGCACTAAAAACTGGTCTAACACTGATCATATCTATGTTGACATAAATACATGCATCCATATGGCTTTGAAGACTTAGCAAGGGATTAATACATGTTTAGCTCTCCAACTGTAATTGGCCATTTCCAGTGATCTTTTTCTTGGTTTTCAAACTTTATGTATGAGAAAATAGCAAAGTTGGCAACACTATTTGATGTCTTCATATGCCTTCAGAAACATGAATATTCAAGTGTGGTCATCTGTGTGAGCCCTTGCATCAGCAGTGATAACAGGCATTTCAGAGAGCCATGACTGTGCCCAGATGTGGGCTCACCTTCCCTGGGTGCGCAGGAACAAGGTGTCAGGGATGTTTGCTTGAACACCTGCACTGGTGTAATTTTCCACTGTTTTGATAGAAAGTCCCAAATGTTCCTGGTAATTTAGACAGTTGACAATTAATAGTGCTCCATATGGCCTCGTCCCAAAAATACCTTTAAAAATAATTTACAAATACTGTCTTCACAAGAAATTCTGGAATTATGGAAAATTCTGAGAAGTGGTTTTATATGGGACATTTGGACATTGTGTAAAAGGGACAAGCACCATAACAGTTTCTGTGGCAAAAGCTGGCCACAGTTTCTCTGGCAATAGTTTGCGTCTTTGCAAGGGAATTTCAGTTTCCCGAACCTTGGAAAAAATAATCTCATAGGAAACACAAAAAAGGAGGATAGAATTAATAGCTTGTGGTATTTTTAATTGACTGAATGGTGAAGGATTTATTGAACTATTCACTTATTTTTGCCCCAAAGGAAGTTTATTCAATTTTCACAGTTAAAAGGCTAAAGTTATCTTGCTAATGAGCCCACAATTTGGTTTCTTATAATGAGCCAAATGTGATGTCTGTAAAAAGGTAAAGACAGGTATGGGCATAGCTAAGAAATCTTCCACTAAGAAGTCTCTCAAAAGCTCACTGCAAATCATAATTATTTTTCCAGGCCTACTTATGATACAACTATAAAAGATAATTTCCCAAAGACATGAAGTTACTGTTCTATTTTGATTTTTCAGTCATACTATTCTTTACTGGGGAGCTATTATTGTAGAGTTATCATCTAAAAATAACACTTTCCTCCACCTTAGACAGGACTTTACTGATGCTTGCTCAGGTTGATATTAGTGTGTTGGGTGTTAACTGTTCCGTTCAAAGAGTTCACACTGCTGTTTAGCAAATGTAGGAGAAGTCAAGGTCTTGTGGAAGAAGGCAGATGCTTACCTTGCTATAACAGGTTCAACAGTGCAGATAAATGTTGCACTCAGTTTCTACAGGAAATTGAAACAGAAACAAGATGAAGGAAAGGAAAGAAACCACAGTTATTCAAAATGAGAATAACAAGACTTGGGAGAATCACAGAATCACAGAATCACAGAATCGTAGGGGTTGGAAGGGACCTCGAGAGATCATCGGGTCCAACCCCCCTGCCTAAGCAGCTCCCTGTCTCATGTTACATAGATAGGCGTCCAGACGAGACTTGAATATCTCCAGAGATGGAGACTCCACCACCTCCCTGGGCAGCCTGTGCCAGGGCTCTGTCACCCTCACTGTGAAAAAGTTCTTCCGCATGTTGATGCGGAACTTCCCATGCTCCAACTTGCAGCCATTGCCCCTAGTCCTGTCCCCACAGACCACTGAAAAGGGGCTGGCCAATTCCCCCTGCATCCCATGCCTAAGATATTTATAAACATTAATTAGGTCCCCCCTAAGTCTTCTTTTTTCCAGACTAAACAATCCCAGCTCACTCAGCCTGTCCTCATAGGGGAGATGTTCCAGGCCCTTAATCATCTGCGTAGCCCTTCTCTGGACTCTCTCCAGGAGGTCCCTGTCTTTTTTATACCAGGGANACTCCAGGTGGGGTCTGACCAGGGCAGAGTAGAGGGGGAGGATCACCTCCTTAGACCTGCTGGACACACTCTTCCTGATGCATCCCAGGATCCCATTGGCTCTCTTAGCCACCAGTGCACACTGCTGGCTGATGGCCAACCTGTCATCCACCAGGACCCCAAGGTCTTTCTCCATAGAGCTCTTCTCCAGCAGGCCATCCCCCAGCCTGTACTGATACAGATGGTTATTCGTCCCCAGGTGCAAGACTCTACACTTGCTCTTGTTGAATTTCATTAGGTTTCTCCCTGCCCAGCTCTCCAGCCTGTCCAGGTCTCGCTGGATGGCAGCGCAGTGTTCCTGCGTGTCAGCCACCCCTCCCAGCTTTGTATCATGAAATTATACTTAATATTTGTCTTTAGCATTCGGAAAAAGAAACAACAAAAACAAAACCAACAACAACAAAAGAAAAAGGCGAGAAAACAGAAAATGTCCACAGTCTTAACACTGAATAGTATCTTTGTCTGGCAGCAAAAATCAGTGTTAACATAACTGGAATTGCACTGGCACTATATATTTTAAAAGAATAAGGTCTGTCCTTCTTGCCATGCCCATTCTCTCAGGGGGAATTTCTTGTATATTTGTTACTCCACTGACATTTTCACTTTCTTCTGATGAGGGATGAGTGGCTTTGTTTCATCAAAAGAGTGGTTGCAAGAAGGGTGCTTGCAAATGGAGTGGTTTTAATCATCAAAAATACTAATTCTACTCATACATAAAGACTCTATTTCAATGTAAACAGTTAATTTTCATCTAGAACATAGCTTATATCAGACAAGATGTCCAAGCAGAGAGTCAGTGTGCTATTTCCCCATCTGGGACAAAAATTTATATTCTCCAATCCCCTTCTTATGAAAGAAAATATTTGTTTCTAAAAGTGGTGCCAAAATGGCTGCCCTTGGCTTTAGTGTTTGCATCTATTACACAATATATAGCAGAAAAATGGAAGCTGTTATGCTGGCATTGACATGAAATGTCCTTTCTTCAAACTGGCATTTCTGGGGTGTCCAGGGACTGTCATCAATTACACATTCTTGTGGAGCATCTCAGTTCAGTGTTGCTTCAATAGTATTCCAAGATGGAAAACCACTTTCAGAAAACCTTCAGCCATGGCTAGTCATAGATCACAGACTCATATGGTCTCACAGAATAGTTTGTGTTGGACGGGAGCTCAAAGCTCATCTTGTTCCAATCCCCTGCCATGGGCAGGGACACCCACCACTAGCCCAGGGTGCCCAAAGCCCCATCCAGCCTGGCCTTAAACACTGCCAGGGAGGGGGCAGCCACAGCTTCTCTGGGCAGCCTGTGTCAGGGCCTCACCAGCCTCACAGGGAAGAATTTCATCCTAATGTTGTCTTGGGTTCAGCTAGGATAGAGTTAATTTTTACCAGAAGTTGGTGTAGGACACAGACTGAACAGGTGACACAAACTAGCCAAAGGGGGTATTCCATACTGTGATATCATTCTCAGTATAAAAGGGGGCTAGCTGGGGAGGGGCAGCGTGGCTCCAGGATATGCGGCTTAGGGATGATTCAGCTTGTTGGATGGGTCTGAGTTGTACAGTATGAGTTGTGTGTTTCAGTGAGAAACTGCATTGTGTACCACCAGTTTTGTATATTCTGTTGCAAGTCCTGTTGTTATTTCTCCCTTCCTCTACTCTCCCAGTAAACTATCCTTATCCCAACCGACGCAGATTGCCTTTTTCTCCCCATTCTTCTGCGCATCCTAACATTGACAAGGTGATGAGCAAGCGGCCGCGTGGTGCTCTGCTGGGGCTGGTCCTAAACCACAATGAATATCTAGTTTAAATCTAACCTCTGTTAGTCTAAACTCATTACCCCTTGTGCTATCACTCCATGCCCCCATAAACAGTCCCTCTCCATCTTTCCTGGAGGCTCCTTCAGGTATTGGAAGGCTGCTTTAAGATCTCCCTGGAGTTTTCTCTTCTCCAGGCTGAACAACCCCAAATCTTTCAGCCTGTTTTCATGGGAGAGGTGCTCCAGCCCTCTCATCATCTTCGTGGCATTTTGAACTCACTCCAGCAGCTCCATATCAGTCTTGTACTGGGTACCCCAGAGCAGGCTACAGTAATCCAGGTGAGGTCTCACAGGAGCAGAGCAGAGGGGCAGAATCATCTCCCTTGACCCGTTGATCATGTTTCTGTTGATGCAGTTAATTTTAGTTTAATACACTTTCATGAAAGTACAGAAAAGAGCCTAAGTCCATGATTTGTTGCTTAGAGACATTTCATACTACCAAACCATCCCTCACTGGATGAACACTAATTTCTTGCAAATAAAAAGAAAAAATATCCTCAGAAAAAATTTGGGCTCTGGAGAAATAGCTGAGGAAATAAAGAAGGCAATCATTCTGTTTATTTAAACTTACACCAGGTGCAAATTTTAGCCTTTTATTGAAAGTGCTGCAGCAACCTTTATCCTGAAGATCTCATCACATCTACTGTTTCACACAAAGCCTTGAAAACCCAAAGGTGTTGAAACAACTCAGGCTGGAAAGTGGCGAAAATAGATGCAAAATCTGCAATAATTTCAACCCATGACCTGTCACTATTCTGCTGACACGGGGAAAAGCAACTGCTCCGAGAGGAAGTAATGCCTCTTGCAGGCAGAAGAAGAGATGGCTGACAGCTGTCCCAGCAAGAGCTGAAATTTGCTTTTAGCTGCAGTTCATTTTAGGAGATGGTGGCATTTTGCAGGCCAATCCCAGTGCTGCGGGAAAATGTGATCCTGCTTGCAGTGTGTAATAACTCTGTGCTGTTTCTTAATGCGAGTCAGGCGCATCCAGATTTCTGGCATCAGCTGAGGTTCTCCCAGAAGGTCTATTCTGAGCTCCCTGTGCAGTGAAGTAAGAGCTGTGCATATGTCAGTGTATTAAAGGTTCTGCGTGCTGTGAAACGCAGTTAAGGAAGTTTCTCACAGCCTCCCCATACTTTTACATCTGGAGCTCCAGCAACCCTGCAATGGCACAAGAGTCTGGTGAGAAGCATGCCTCTAGTTTAAGCTGACAAGTAATACAAGTTTAAGGCAAATTTAACTCTGTTTAAAGCAAATATAACTCTGTTTAAAGCATAACTTATCAGGTTCCTGTTCGATTCTTGTTATTTTAGTGACGTGGAATTGAAGACCAACAATTCACAGATCAGGAGCTGCCTAATTATGAAGTCTAACTGGAATTTAAAATGCTCCCAAGCAATTAAAGGATGGCTGCTCAGATGCTGTAATGCGGATCACAAATAATGAAATATAGGGAATCATCTAACACATTGGTATTATTGATAGCACAGTTTCTCACTTGTAGCACACCTTGAACTGATAATAATGTGTTGTAAGCTCACACAGCTCAGGAATGCCACTTTTATTTCCAGTGTTGATTAAGAAGATTTCATCCGAACATCAACATCAGTTTTTCTCAAATCAGTTTTTCTACTGAAAACCAGCCTGATTGATCGATGTGTTTTAGGTTATTACTCCCTGTGAAAAAGCTTGTAGGCTCTAGTGAGAAAAAGCATGTTGCATAAATTTACTGATATACTATAATAAATATTTCTAGATAATTCTGTTTTATTTCCTTCCACTCCTTCAGCACACCTTGATGTGGAAAACTGAGTATCAACACTGGACACTGCAAGGCTTCATGCCGGAATAGAAATGGCTAAAGAGGAAAAATTGTCATGCTGCACTTTTACATGTCTCAATCCAACTCTGAGTAGGCAAATTCTTACAATTTGGGATCCATTTACATCTTAAGATCTCTTCTTTATCTGACAGCAGGGATGTCATTTGGGATCATGAGTTCAGGATATAAATTCTTATCTACCAGAAATCATGTATTTGCTTTGACAAGAAAAGGCCTAATTTTCTCACAGTAAAGTTGATTTTAAAAAAAAAAAAATCATCTTAGGTCCTTGAGAACTACGGCAAAGGTAACTGTTTGCACAGAAAAAATCCACATTGCCTGAAAGACTGGATTCTAATTAAAAAGAAACATTTATATTTGCATTCCAATGAATTTCTTCCTCAGTATTGCTCAGTTCTCACTCAAGAAGGAGAAAAATAAGACTTATTGGTAGATATGTTAGTCAACCCTCAGAAAAGCTCAGGTTTCAACTACACTCACTCAGAATAAAACAGTTAAGACTTCATTTTCTATCCTATTTTTGTTTAGTCTAAAGCAATCAATAATACACTCAATTTAATGGTCAGTACCATCTCCCCCTGGCTTCTTAGACATCAAAAAACGATCAAAATGCCAAAGCCACTCAGAATAGTTCAAATAGAATGAATTATTGACATTAAAAAAACATCCATATTATTAATCACAGCTGCATTTTGCAGTTAAATGCAGTGAGGACTCGATCGGGGTGACATTACCCATATAAGTAATCTAATTTAACAATTATTTATTTCCAAAACTTGACACACAGCAAAAAGTTCAGGTCAGCAGCATTGTGTCAGATAGACAGAACCCGATTTAAAATCTGTTAACAGGATGCCAGGCATTATATCTCACTGCACCTTCCATAGACACAATTTTGCCTAACAATGCCATAAACAGGTTACTTTAAGTGTTAAAAAAGTAGCTGTCACAACATAAAATGCGAAGAATGGCAGTTTGTTACTGTTACAAAGAAGTTTCTAATGAGGAAACCCAAGCATGATTTAAATGACTGCTTACATTCACAGCAGAAGACACTGACAGATTATAGGCTATGCCATCCAGAAATGCTCCCTTGTTTCAGTTTAGTGAATTTATATTTCTCGATAACACTATCTATTATTCTTTATTTATCTTTCTCACCTACAGCCCTCCAGAAGTATTCCATCATAGCAACAGAGAGCGAGAGAGAAGTAGAATATGGTGACTTCCATTTGGATTCCAGTCAGTTATCAGCTTGGTCCATATACAGCTTTCTTTAACTGCCTATCCACCACTGTGCAAGCAGCGAAGTTATAGAGCACACCTCTTCTATTGGAGTAACACAGAAGGCTACTCACCCAGAGCTCTCCATTAGTGGGATGCTCACCCATCTGGGCCGTTGTTAGGAAGAAAAGGATTGACTCATAGCTGGCAGATTCATAAACACAGGCCCAAATATCATTGTTTCAGAAGGAAAGATGCAAGAGTTAAGATCCCTCCCAGGAATTTGTGCAGTCAGTACTTATGCATCAGATAACCCCAGCTGACCCTTCTATCTTTCAAAGGGTAACAGCTTTGCTGAGAAGAACCAGTATTGAACAATTTTTCCAATGTGTCAGGCAAAGCCAGCTCACAGTTGACACCATCTCTGCTGTCTTTCTTCATCTTACATAGCTGTGGCAGAAGCATCTGAACAGTTGCAATCAAACCTTGTGCTGCTTTTGATCAAATTCCACTACCTCCCTCTCCCATTATATCCGAGCAATACCCGCCTGATAGGGGACGGGAAAAGCAATTCACTTTTAAAACTTTGATGACATAGTGTAATTGGTGTCTCCCTTTCTCCCTTCCTGACCTTTTCAAATATGTGCTATTAAAACCTCTTTAGTACCTCAGGATTTTTTTTTCTAACTTGCTAAAATCCAAACAATTTCAGAGACAGGTAGGATTCACAAAGGCAACAATGTACTCTTTTCTCAGTTGCTTGCAAATCCCAAGCACTTTAAAGCAGAAGAATTGTCAGCTGCCTTCTAAACCTTATAGTGCTTAGGATATTACTTTTATCAGGTATAGGATAATGCATCTTTCATTACAAAACAATTAGCTGAACTCTGGTTCAGAATAAGAAAACACTAGTTTCCTTTACAGCCTCAAAGAATAAACATATTTCCCTCTGAAAGAAAGATGAAATAAGTGCATATTGCCCAGCCTCAGCTGCATCCCCAGACATAAGCCCACTATATGTGTTCTGTATTTTTATTGCTACTATTTTTGTATTCTGGGAAATGCCCAAAACAAGCACTTCCATCCCTGCCTTGGTTTTGAAGTGGTGAAAGCTGACTCAACTGACTTCTGTGTACAGGGCAAATTAACAGGACCACACCACAGAAACTTTTGATCTACTATAAATTTAAGCATACCCACTGCGCTATATTAATAACAGTTATGTGATATGAAGGTAAATACAAGCTTCCTGACTCTGGGAGCCCCTCCAGAAAGCAGTTTCTGTGAGAGCTAAGCACACTGAACCAAAGGGATACTCAGTTTCTAATATGGCACTACTGTGGCTCTGCTCAACAAAAGGGGTCCAAGAAAAAGGTATCTACGAAAAAATGTCAAGGAAGTAAAAAATGTTGTTCTGTAGCTAATGTAGATCATGGAGAAGCATCTGAAGTTAGTTGCTTGTTTGTGGTGATTGCATGAGCTAGTCCTACAAACATGCCTTTCCTTGAAGCGTGTGGCTCAGGCTCCGCACATGGGGGGTTTGCAGGCATCACTGGTGAGCTGAAAGTTGGGAAGAAGTGGGTGACATCTACAGTAGCATGTGTTGAATGTCACCCTCGAAGTGAAAGTTCAGCAAAGTAATCGTACACCTGGGAGTGGGGGTGGGGAAATGCAGGTGTCCTCTGTGATGAGTCACTGGGGTCGCAGATGCCATGACAGCATGTCCTTGTCCATACACAAGCATCATTGCATCACTGCACCTCATAACAAAAATAATTTTTAAAATGTCAACAGTAGGTCTCAGGAATGCAGCAGCATTCTATATCCAGGCATAAGGAGCTAAAGAGATTGGGCTACATTGGCAGAGACAGAAATAGAGTCTGGGAAGTCCACATTTCTAGTAACCCTTGCTTTCATGCTGGCCACTCAATCACATCACTTCCTTCACCTGAGCGCAAGCTATTGGTCACAGAGAAGACTACAGAGTTCATGTATGTGCTTACAGGCAGCACCTAGATCCTTCCTTTCTCATTCAAACTTCCAAAATATGCCTGGCAATGAACAGACATCAATGCTTTGCTTCCAAGGAGTTTGTCTGTGGATTAACAGCATCTTATCCCTGTTTTACAAGCTCTCTACCTTAGTTTATTATGTGGAATGATGCTTACAGCAACCTTTTACAACAACTCCACCTCTTTCCTCCCACTCCTAGCTAGGTGCACCTCGAGGTTGAGGCTTCATATGCCTAAGGCAACGTGCACTACAGTTCTCATTTTGAGGGGTCAGTGGCAGGTTCCCAAGTCCTCACCACATCACTCTTCCTCTGTTGATACACAGGGAATGGGTCCAGGTAGTTGGATCGAGCACTGGATGTAGGATAGAAAATGTAAAGCATTCCTGTCCCCATCATGCAGCTGCTGTGGGAATCTGTAAAATGGGGGAAAGTGAAGGCCTCTGATACCAGCCTGGCACAAAAAACATTTCCCTGACATGCCCTTTTGGTGCACAGGATTCTGGCTCCCAGCGCCTGCTGCATGCCTGCCTTTTCAGGCTGTGCTTCCCCTGCTGTGCTTGTGCTCTCTTCAGACCCTGCTTCCCCTCTGTCTTGCATTTCTTTTAGCAAGCCAGATGCAACTTGCTCTTCTCCATGTGAGGACAAACCACACATCTGAGGAGACAATTGGTCCCTACAGATTTACTCACAGAGCCAGGAAAACAGTCCCTTTGTAGAAGGGATTTTTCAACTCTCGGTTTGTCTATGCCAAATGCCTCAGCAGATTCTCTCATCTTCACTTTCCAGCTGAACTAATGACATCGCTGGAGTCTGTTACTGTTCTCGGGGAAGCCATGGAATAAACTACATCATTGAAGCCATAGAAGCGGCGAATGTCCTGTGTCCTATTCACCTGCTCTTCCTGTCCTAGGAAGGATGTGGGTTGATCTGGAGAGGAAAGACATCAAATCGGTTCTGTTTCTTTCTTTTTCCAAAATCAGCTGCTAAGTGAAATAACAAGTTGTGCACAGGAATACTAACAGAGCTTTGTTTTTCATCCTTGTTAAAAGCCAGCAGCTGCTTAGTGTTTCACAGAGCAAGATAAGCAATGTGACATTTGTGGCCATTCACACGCATTGATTTGTTTTAGTTTATTGTGGCCTCAACTGAATTTCTTGGTGCTTTGGGACTGGAAAAAAAGCCACCAAAGAATATCAAAATTATGAAATTGCTAGGAAGAAAAGAAAATCAAGTAAACAAATTGCGAGTTAATAGTTCTTCTATAAAGTGGTTTTGCTGACAAGAGAATTAGAGCAAGATGATCTTGGCAAGCAGGATGTTGTGTTAGCTGCGCAAACTTTTCCTGTGTTCATGTACAATCTCTTAATAGTTGGGTGGGATCTTCTTTCCATATTTCATGGAGAGACTTATTTACAGGTTGAAAAGATGGTGAGTTTTGTTAACATGCACAGCATTTAAACAAAAATATTTCAGTATTCAGGTTTTCTGTTTACTTAACAATCATCTCCAAATCTTTATTTTCCGGAAATTTCTTATTTTGCAAATACACATCATTGCTGCCTTCTTCACAACAGATTTATCCTCAGAGAAAAAAAACTGTTTTGGTCTAGAAGGGACCTCAAAGCCCATCTAGTTCCAACCCCCTACCATGGGCAGGGACACCCTCCACTAGCCCCATCCAGCCTGGCCCTGAACACTGCCCTTCTCTGGGCAGCCTGTGCCAGGGCCTCACCACACTCACAGGGAAGAATATCTTCCTAATGTCTAATCTAAATCTTTCTTCTTTAGTTTAAAGCCATTACCCCTTGTACTATCACTACACTCCCTGATGAAGAGTCCCTCTCCAGCTTTCCTGTAGGCCCTTTCAGGTACTGGAAGGCTCAGGCTGAACAAGCCCAACTCTTTCAGCCTGCCTTTGTATTCTCCCTTCAGGGTCTCCTGTATTATAGATTGCTTGAAAACCTAAATAGTTAAAGGTGGGGAGTGTGAAATGAGAGGAGCTGATATAATTTCTTTTCTAGCTTCATAAATTTATTGAGATCCCTTTTACTGTAATTAAAATCTCTTGAAAATTCTCTTGCCTGTCATAACTCCACCTCCACGAGCGAAGAAAAGACTTACTTCTATGAATCTCCAACTAAAACCACTTCTGGAATCAAAATGGTCAGTGCCCTGAATCACAGTCTCTAAATCATTTCAGTATACATGTAGATATAACAGGAAATTGAAACTGAGGGAAACATAAAGAGGTCTCATCCCCCCTTCCCTTCCTTCCTTTGCCCTAATTCTGTGCTCCCTCCTGGTCATATAAACCTGTATGAAAGCACATCCTCCCTGCTCCCGTGTCAGCCTACTATTGTTATGGATGTATTCATTCATCCCTCATGCATACACCCAAGTAGTCTGGGTCCAAGGTATATCATGCAGAGCAGACTTAAGCCTCCTTTTATCTTTGAATCTCCAAACCAAACATTTCTGTCTGTCACATAACCTATTTCCCCCCCAATCTCAGTCAATGGAATTAGAGCGGTCTGGAGATCAAAGCCAAAAATGAAGATTTGCTGAAATGGTCAGAAACTAAAGAAAAGCTGAAATTAGTGTAACTTCTGAAAAGCACACTTACAAGGGATTAGGCAATCACTGACTTTCATGGAAATGCTTCTGCGGTCCCTATTTCACAAATGCCCCACAGAAGATGAAATGGATTACAACTGGCCAAAGATCCATGGGGAAAGTGTGTCTCCCAGTTTGTTTATGCTTAGCACAGAAAGCTATTTACAGGGATATAAACTGAACATGTTTCCAGTAATGTTTCCCTCTCAGCTATGAAAGAACTGCAGAGCCCCAGACCTCACTGGAGCTCTCATATTGGAGAGATATGTTAATGCACTGGCACAGTCACTTTCTAAGCTCTGTTTATAAATTCCCTGCTATAAGAGCAGCAGTGCACACCAGGCAATATATTTTGAGAGGATTATTGTTCTATAAGCAAGACCATATCACTGTTTGTAGTCAGTGTTTGGACTCATGTTTTACAATACCATCTGAAGCATGTCAGAATAGAGCAGTACTGCGTATCATTTCCTGTTATGCCAAGAACGAACCTATTGATATGGAAAAGGCTGGTTTTTTTCTGACGTAGGAGTCTTTTTACTTTGACCAGTATAACTGGTATTTTTTCATAGAGGAATCTGTGACTTCAAACAATTTCTGCTGTGACCATGAAGGATATCATGTACTTTATAAGTTTGTATCGTGGTAGTGAATAGAGGTTCCCCAATATGGGAGTTGGGTGTGCTCGTCTTTCATTTAGTCTGCTTCATCTGATTACAAATAGAATCTCAGAAGATAGGACAAGATAAGATTGTTTTCATATGAAGTCTAGAGGACGACTGGCTGTTTCTATTCATCTGCAGTCTTCTGGCTTTTCCTTTCCCCACTTTAGTCTCCATGTAGTATCATTCTTGTTAAAGTGCTGCATTTACCTCACAGAATTTTCTAAATATGAATGGCAAAACTTCATTTCTGCAGCTAAATTTAAGTCCATAAAGGAATTATTAAATATTTATATATATATATATAAACCAAACTTCAGTCCATAATGATTCATCTACTGCTGTGCAGCACACCTCAAAATTAGAAATGGAAACATGAAATACAGGGAGCAATTAGTTGATGACTAATGGAGACTAATGATTTTGCTGCTACAAGACAAGAAGACAGTTTTAATGTCATCGTAGTTTAAGGTAGTCTTCACAGACCTATAACTTGTCAGCAGAAGCTTGCCATACAATGAATTACATGTTGAAAGTTAATTTAAAGGACTCTTGGAGATTTTAAAGTGCATGTCCCTACTAAGGGTATTTGAGGTGAGCAGAGAAGTAACTAATAACAAATCCAGTTCCAAATAGAGTCTTCAAATACTAAGGTTAAAACAACAGAAAGTTGTATTTATGATCTTGCAGATAACCAGAAACAATAATGTAGAAAGGAGTGAACTGCCTTTATTCACCTCCAAAGAAGGTTTAAAACAAGATCCTAATGATTGTTATTTAAATGCCAGTGCTGTTTTCCAATTTGATTTAAACTTTTATTGGAAACCATCTCACTGTGAGCATTGGCACATTCTGCAGATATTGACATTTCATGTGGGGCCCTGGAATGAGCAGAAATTTAAGGAATGTAGCTTTCCCATCATCTGAAGGAGCAAAATTTGCAGGGGTAGCAAACTCCTTGAGGGGGAAGCAAGCCTCGGTGCTTTTAGCAGGGAACGGGGATTGCATTTGAACATTCTGCTCCAAAGGCATGTTACTGTCACTCTTCAAATAGGTGGAAGGAGCTCATGCAGCATGCAAAGCTTGGGATTGCACTGCTGTTTCCTATAACTATGGACAAGATTTATTTCGCAGCATGGTAACATCAGTGAGGTCGCAATGTCAGTGTGCAGTACCTGCCTAAAAATTAAGACAATACTAAGGAGGTACTACCAGTAGAATATATTTTACATAAGTTACAGGATCTCAAGTACATTGGGAACATCACCTTCTGAATGTTTAAAGCAAAATGTGCGGCAATGGAAGAGTTTGGCAGAAATTACCTTCCTGAGAATAAGAAGTGAAGAAACAGGAAAGACTAAAATTATTTCCAGATAATGAGTACTCCAAAAATACATAGGAATTACAGGCTCAGTGACAGAGCAAACTGGTCACCTCAGTGATGTCACATGTTATGTTTCCACTGTTTTCTCTTCAAGTAAAGTAAGGAAAAGTAAGGAAAATAATAAGACATTGTATTAGAAGGAAAAATGCTATTTTAAGGCCAGTTTGAGCTACAAATCCATGAAGTCTCAGTTTTGTTCCAAAAGAGATTGAAAAACTAATTGAAGAAACTTTGAAATCTTTGATGAAATTGATTTCTTTTCCAGCCAGTCTTGGTGCTCATAATCCCTGTGCCAGGAGCAGGTAAAATGCTACAAATGCAAGAACAGATTGCATCCAGGTGGTCAGAGAGCCAAGAGCACATAATGAATAGCTTGTCTGAGCCAAGTGAAAAACAAGGGAGAGTTTTAATGAAAAGTCACCTGCATGTGCTCCTCTCCTCTTCCCTTTGATGTCTGGATGATGTGTTGCCATACAAGAACTGCAGGCCGAGGCAGGATTTCTCACAGGATTTGGCAGAAGGCATCTAGGCCCCATTTCAGCTGTCCTTTTCCTGTAGGAAAAAGCATAACATCTAAAGTAGCCTGGTACTTCTGGGATTGTACCATGTCACAGACCACTGCATAAGACGATGAGTTAGGAGAAACTCTGTAAACAGACCCAAGAGAAATACAGAGCAACTGCATGCAGGCATGGAGTTAGGAAAGCTGAAACCCACCTGTATTTAAAACGTGTGAGGCATGAAATGCTTCTTCAGATACTTCAGCAGCAAAAGGAAGTCTGAAGAATATATGGAGCCACTGCTAAACAGGCAGGGGACCCAGGGATAATGAACACAAAAAAGGCCAAGGTGTTTAAAACCATCTTAGTTTTTATTGGTAGAACCTGCCTTCAGGAATCCCAGGTCCCTGACACCAGTGGAAAAGTCCAGAGCAAGGAAAGCCTATCCATGGTGAGAAAGGGTCAGATTAGGGAACTGGCACAAACTGGACATATACAAGTCTATGGTGCCTGATGGGATGCACTGACAACTGGTGAGGGAGCTGGACAGTGCAATTACAATGCCACTCCAGCTTACTGCAAAATGGTCGTGATGACTAGGAGAGGTTCCTGTGGGCTGAGAGAAAGGAAATCTCATTTCTGTCTTCAGAAAGAGCAGGAAAGACGATCTAGGGAAATACAGGCTAGTCAGCCACACCTCAGTCACTGTGAAAGTGATGGAGCAAATAATCCTGGAAACCATTTCTAGACCTATGAAAGACAAGGACATGATTGTGAGTTGTCAGCATGGACTTAAGAAGGGGAAATCTTGCCTGCATAACCTGACAGCCTTCTGCAATTAGATATCTATCTTGGATGGATAGAGAGAGCAGGTGATGTTGTTTACCTCGACCTCAGTAGGGCCTTTGACAGTTTCTCTTGTAACATCCTCATAGAGAAGATGAGAAAGTACAGGCTGGGTAAATGGACCATGAAGTAGACTGAAACCTGGCTGAATTGCCAGGTTCAAAGTGTTGTCCTCAGCAGTACAAAATGCCCCTCAGTCACTAGTGGGGAACTCTGGCAGTCAAAACGTGGGCTAATGCTGTTTAACATCTTCATTGATGACCTGAAAAATTGGGCAGAGTGCAAGTTTGCAGATGATAAACTGGGAGGAGTGTTTGATGCACAGCGTGTTTGTGTAGCCATTCAATAGGCCTCAGCAGACTGGAGAAATTAACAGAGAGCAACCTCATGAAATTCAACAAGGGAAATGTCAAGTCCTGCACGTGGAAAGGAAAATGGTGGGCAGACTGGGGGCCAACTGTCCATAAAGTAGGTGACAGGAAAGGACCTGGGAATCCTGGTGAATAACAAACTGAATGTGAGCAAGCAATGAGCCTTAGTGGCAAAGACAACCAATAGCATCCTTGGCTGCATTAGAAAGGGCATTGCTGGCAGGTTGAGGGAGGTGATCCTGCCCCGCTACCGAGCCCTGGTGAGACACACCTGGAGTGCTGTGTCCAGGGAAAGGCCATGAAGATGACTGGAACTGGAGCATCTGACATCCAAGAAGAGACTGAGAGATCTGGGAATAGTCAAGTGGGGGAAGAAAAGCCTCAGAGAAACTTACCAATGTGTATAAATACCTGAAAGGAAGGAGTAGAGAACACAGAGATGGGTTCTTATCGCTTGTGTCCAGTGAAAGTATGAGAGGCAACGGGAGGTACTGGGCACAAAATGAAATACAAGACATTCCAGTTAAATATAAGAAAAAACTCTTTTGACTCTAAGTGTGATCAAGCATTGGAAGAGGTTGCCCAAAGATGCTGTGGAATCTAGCCTTGAAGGTATTAAAATCTGACAGGACATGGTCCGGTATTGACTCTTGTTTGAACAGGGGGATTAAACTAGATGATGTTCAGAAGCACCTTCAACTACTTGATGAGTCTTTGAAATGAAAGTTATACAAATAACCCTTGACTGTTGATAGGTTAAGCTTCCCATTAAAATTGCTTAGCACTTTTTCATCTTCCATTGTTAAAAGAAAGAGATTAAATGATTCTTTCTTGAACTGGACACAAGTCATCTTGGTCACAGAGAGTACGTGTGTGGAGTCCATCAGGAATATTAAGGGAGTTATCAATATTCAGTGTTGGTGGCTGAGAGTAAGTTTTATTCATTTAGTCTTTCTGCTGTCTGTTGTACTTGTTCCAACTCATTGACCTAGACTTTTTCAAAGAACAGAAGTTTTTATTTCATCTAAAATAGAACAGGTATTTAATATTTCAGGTCCTAGGATCTGGTGACCTGTGAGACAGAAGTACTTTGATTCTATTATTAGGGCAGGCTGTGCATGAGAGAGCTAAGTAAGAGATTATATTAATTTTAAAAGGCATGACAATTTGGTGCTTTGTAACAGTGAAGCACTCTCAGAGCAGACTGTTAAGACTTCTCACTCTGACCCTTCACTTAGACCAATTCCATCTTTAGAAGCATTAGACCTTATGAATGCTTTAAATGTTACAATTTCAAAGGCAGAATGAAGTCTAGGTGCATTCATATGATTTGCCTGTAGTTTCTAAAGTCCTTGCTGCAGCTGATGAAGTTATACCAGGGTAATACCAACATAAGAAAGTTTGCATTTCATCAAGAAGTTTTCCTGATTTCCACCAAAGGATTTCTATTAACTCAGTTGATAAATATCAGAATAATTCCAGAGCTTTCAAAAACTGAGATGACACACCTGGCAACAAAACTCTCTAAATTTATAAGAAGGTTAAAGTTACAAACTGTTGTTTTAAAATCTGTCTACTCCCACTTCAGTAATGTAGGTTGAGTGCCAAAAGAGAAGGATTAAAAAGTTAGAGGTCTCAAAAAGACATGATTTAATAATCATACATAGGAGGAATATTGCACACATATTCATTTCCTCACCCAGACTCAGATTCCCACCTTGGGTCTTGCTTTGACAGCTAATCATCACATAGTGAATGTAGCTATTTCTTTCTTCTTTTTTCCTAATTAGTTCTGCCTAACCAAATTCAGGGTGCAGATTTTTCCAGACTATTTCACTATTTCATCAGGTTGGAGCTATCAGCTTCCACTGAGGCTAACTGCAGTTTTTATTGCTATATTATCAAAGAGAAACAGCAAAACAAGTCCACTTGAAAACAACTATTGACATGAAAGACAGGAGTTTAAAGTTTTGATACAGTTCATCTTTCAGTTGTGGAGTATCCTTCTCTGGAGACATTCAAAACCTGCCTGGACACAACCTTCTGCAGCCTGTTCTAGGTGATCCTGCTCTGGCAGGGGGGTTTGGATGGGATAATCTCCAGAGGTCTATTCTAACCCCTGCTATTCTGGGATTCCACACAGTGAAATTTCAGAGGTGAGTAGTCTGGCAGAGAAAATTTTCAGGATGGTCTAGTCGCTGACAGAGAGACATCCTTCATAAAACCTTGTTTTTCATGGGAGATTAAAGATGTTCCCTCATAATGCAATCTCTGGAGAAAAATAACTAGAATCCTCATTCAATTATCACTTAACAGATCACCAAGACATGACTAGAGAGGTTTCAGCAGTGAAAAAAGATTTGCAAAATATTCTAGTAGTAGCAGCAGCAGAAATCAGATTAATCATAATCACTGAGAGATGTTTGCAAGAAAGAATAAAATTTAGTCCGAAACCAAACTTTCTCTGGTTTGGAAGGACTGACTTGGCCTTATGGAACCAGTTTGGACACAGCATCTTTCTCTGCAATCTGGTTTTGGAGGGTTGGGATGCTCACCCAGGTGAGATTCAGGGTCACAGAGCCACTAGGCTGCAAGAAAGGACTGGTGAGGTGCTTTTGTTGTCAGTCTCTTAGAAACTAAAATGCAGATCCTGACTACAGGAATGTCCCATCTCACATATCTGGCAGGGAACTGACACAGACTGCCAGGAGTTGGAACTTAAAAAAACTGAACATAGCCAGAGCTTTGCTATTAGGGACAGGGGGACGAAGAAAAAAAGGAAGAAAAAAAAAGAAGAAAAAAAAAGCTTGGGATGTTTCAGATGTCACCGTTTTTAGTCCCACCAGTACCTATGTTCCATATTGAAACCCTTATAAAAATTAAAATATAAAATAGGGTAAACCACCACTTCTTATTCTTGCTGTTGCACTATCAATTTGGTGACATAGTTTCCTCCTCCCAAATACATCCCAAAGCTATATAGATTCCAGATTTAGTTAATTTCATTCTTGCTTGTAAATATTCCCACAACAGCAGATCAGAACATCTGACTTTTAAAAGAATCCCTTCGGAAAGGTATTATTCCCCTCATGCTTCTGAGGTCACCACTAGCATTCCATCATAATTGCAGCATCATGGGGGTGGCTCTGTTCACTGCTCTGCATTTTCCTCCTGCTACTGCAGAGTAGGAGGATGTGTCCACCTCTACAGCTTTGGGATTGTGTACTTCTTCGATTTATGGATGCCCTGAGGCTGCTCAGCATGGCAGGGTCATCCAGACCTTCCACAGCAGCACCAGATGCAATCTGCTTTTAAAAAGAAGGGTTTGAAAAAGCTGTATAGGGGTAAAAGCACACTTTAAAATGCTGGATTAAAGGTTTCACAGAATCTCAGAACAGGAGGGGCTGGAAGGGACCTCTGGAGATCGTGTTGTCCAACCCCCAGCTAGAACAGGATCACCTACAGCAGGCTGCACAGGATCGTATCCAGACATGTTTTGGATCTGTCCAGAGAAAGAAACTCCACAACCTCTTTGGGCAGCCTTCCCCAGTGCTCTGTCACCCTCACAGTAAAGAAGTATTTTCTCACGTTCAGACAAAACTTCCTGTGCTCCAGCTTGTGCCCATTGCCCCTTGTCCTGACACTGGGCACCACTGAGAAGAATCTGGCCCCATCCTCTAGACATCCAGCCGTAGATCTTTGTAAGTGCTGTTGAGATCCCCTCTCAGCCTTCTTCCAGGCTAAACCGACCCAGCTCTCTCCGCCTTTCCTCATAGAAGAGACACTTCAGTCCCTCCATCATCTTCACAGCCCTTCACTGGACTCTCTCTAGTAGTTCCCTGTCTTTCTTAAACTGGGGAGCACAGAACTGGAAACAGCACTCCAGATGTGGCCTCACCAGGGCAGAGTAGAGCAGGAGGATATCCTCCCTCAACCTGCTGGCCACAGTCTTCTTAACGCACCTCAGGGTACCATCGGCCTTCTTGGCCATGAAGGCACATGTTCTATGAATGCAACACCACCATATTCCCACATGACACTGACTGCTCAGGGACAAATAATCTTGGATACTTCCTGGTCAGGGGTCTACAGCTTCCTTGACATCTGCACACTACAGATGCAGCCTGACATCTTACCTCATCCCCCAGCAAGGAGCAGCCTGTTGCACCCAGAGCCCTCCAGCCCTGGCAGCATTCTCCACCACTGAAGTCAATAGAATGGCAAGCTTTCATCACCTCCAGGGGAATGGTCATATACAGGAGTCACTTGAGAATGTGGCACATTTCACACAGATCTTTCGTGCTGCTCAGCATCGCCAGTCCTCTGGGAAGCAAACTGGCAGCATGTGTTGGCTGTAACTCTGCAAACAGTGAGACAGCTGCAATTTGCAAATGGTGCAAAAGAGTTTTACAAGTAGCTGCATTTTAAACATATCTGGCCTGAGCTTACCGGCATCTGTCAAGTACGGAGAGTATGGGAGTATGGTATGTGAGCACACCCTGGACCCTAGGGTAGACTTCCACTTGAATTTTTAAAAAATCTAGCTCTTTCTAAATGCTAACAATAATAACAAATAAAGATCTTCAAACTACTGTACTTACACTGCAACAACAACTCACCTCCCCCTCCGAAAAAAAAAAAAAGCTGCAAAAGCATTTTGCAACTACTGAAAACTCTGGACTAAATTATTTGGTGAGACGTAAGGCTATGGCTACACTCAATCTGCAATTATCACTCATTAACCACCATCTAACAGCTGGGAACCAGTTGGAAAGGGTTGAGCGTGAATGTAAATGAGGAGGGAGGGGTATGTGGGTATGAGATTGTGTGGAATATTTGTTTTGTTTTGACTTCTTTCCAGACATATTTCAGTTTACATAAATATTTGAAGGTTGGATCAGACAGGATTTGCAGCACAATAGTATCAGGAATGCCTTTGCAAAAACTGTGGTATGTTCTAAATTAGCCTTCGAGGAGGGGGAGGGCAAGTGAAGCTTTCTCAACATATACATTTGAGCACTACTCAGAGTT
Organism: Zapornia atra; assembly: GCA_013400835.1. Taxonomy (NCBI): domain Eukaryota; kingdom Metazoa; phylum Chordata; class Aves; order Gruiformes; family Rallidae; genus Zapornia; species Zapornia atra. The sequence continues at coordinate 30,110 of VZTU01019486.1, read as the reverse complement.
TAATTATTTACAGACCGGAGTGATTGACTTCTCTGCCAGTTCCTGCTCTTTTTCTTGGTCTCCCCTCCCTCTCTGTGATTTGATTAGAAAGTGAGCTGCGTTGTTTTAAATGACTGACACTATCTGAAGTTCCTTGCAGAGAGGAAGATGCTTGCCAAATGACGGAGCCAGGCAGCGCAGACGGGATGCCATGTTACACGCAGCCCCTCGATGACCTCCAGACTTCACCCCAGAGGGTTAAAGCTGTCTTTCGGCTCTTGGGCCACTTGCCTCCCCCGGGGTGTGCAGGGAAGGGCGGGAGGACCCACCCTGCCAGAGGCCGCTTCCTGCAGAGGCAGGTTGGACGCCCTCCCAGGCAGTGCCTGGTGAAGGCAGGAGCTGGGGAGCAAGCCTGGCACCCTGGAGGCTTTTGCCGCGCTTTCAAGCACCTAACTTTCCAAGCAGGCATGGTGTTTTTTGGGGAAGGACGCTTGGAGGTAGCAAGAGGGTAACAGGAGGAAGGTACTTGGAGCACAGTGCTGCAAGCGTGAGACATGTGGGGAAAGAGTCTTGCAAAAGCAAAATACCCATTTTTATGTCACTGTTATGTAACTCTGGGCCAGTCCTGCAGAAATCAGTAGATACATTCTGGATTAGGCAGGTCTGACCTCGGCACTTAAAAAGCTTTTTCTGGATGCTGCTCAGGTCAGATTTCTTCCAGCTCTACACTGCCTGGATAAAATAGGTTTTCATATACATCCTGTTGCGTATGAAACACCTTTTTATTTAAAGCATCTTTTAAATTAGAGTGTGCTCATTAAATAAAAGGCAAAATGTAAGAGCTCATTGCTGAGTAAAGCAGGAAAGGGCTTCACAGTGAGATTTGATTGTTTACATTCAATGAAAGGAAAAGTCTGATTTGGAGTGCTCAGATTTAATCTTGGTGCAGATTAAAATGGTGCTATTGTGTTCTGCTGGGCTGTTTGGAAAGGTGAACTGAGGCTTTCCTAGGACTGTACCACTGCAGTATATACAGGAGCTTTACATGCAGTCACATCAGACAGTCAAAAAAAATTGCAGAGTCGAACTTCCCTGGCATAAACCATGTTAACACTGTCCTTCAGGCTTTGAATTTTTACCTGCTATTGTAAACTACCTCTGAATGTGCCTCTTGGTGGGTTCATCTGGTCATTTCCTGGTGTTTCCTATTTCTTCTGTCTGTCTGCAATACTCAGTTGTACTCTGCCACAGATGTAGTTTTGTTTTGGAGGGGGGATCTGCAACAGATTATTGCTTGCACACTTGCCATAATCTCTCCTCTGCCATGCAATCAGGCATTGTTCACAACCTTTAGT
>VZTU01019486.1:3431-28740 GCA_013400835.1 Zapornia atra | reverse complement strand
CAGCAATGCCTCACCCCTAAGGACTATCATAAACAAACACTGACTTCATGCAACAGATTTCCACTCAAAAAGAAGGATTCAGGATTTTATTCATAACAAAACAGAAATGCCCTCAATTACTGCTTTTCTGTAATGATTTTGTGCATATGTATGACATGAGGCAAGGCACTGGAGCATGAGGGAGAGAGATGCATTATTTAGCAACCAGCAAATGTAGCAGTCACTGGTGGAAGAGGCAGCTTGTTAACACACACGTGCTGCACAGCAGATCTGTGTTTCTGATGAAATGTCTACGCTGTGAGGTTTGTTCAGGGAAGGGCACGTTAACCTAGGGTGGTACGTTATGATTCTTTGCACCGATGATCTGATGTCTGGTTTCTGAGATCAAAGCAACAAGGGTTGATCTTGTTGATCATCCGAGCCAACAACCCTGGCTCAGATGGCCCTTTCCTCCTACTTGGACCAAGAGATCTTGGTTTCTCTCTTTGCACCATGAGGGTCACAGCTTCTAGGTCTTAGGGAAGATCAAAATATGACTAAAGTGCTTTCAAAATGAAAGCAAAGTTGTTGGCAAAGCAGGTAGCAAATGACATGGTGTAGCAGCATGTCAGTGCTTCACAGGAGATGAGAGGCAAACGACTGCAAAGTTGTTGGACTCTCTAGCAGAGGGAACAGCACCTCTAGGGACAGACAGACAGACATGAATGTATACACCCATGGCCTGGGTTTCCATAGACAAAGCATGTAACCTATCTGTGGCTGCATCCTCCTGGCTCGCTCTGCAAGGTGTTTACTGCTGCTGGACAGGTGAACCCTCTGTGCTTCTGCCAGCCAAAATTCAGTCTCTTTCACAGGAGTAAGGGGAGATCAGAGCAGAACTCTTCTTTGATCATCTCTGGGGTTTAAGGCTTTTTGATGTCTAGAAATTTTTTTAATATTATTTTTTTAACCATGGAGCACTGCTACTGCTAATTCTTTCAGTCTTCTTGTGGCTCAGACTAGAACAGTCAGGGAAAACAATGGCTTCAGACAGGACTAGTGCTGTCCTTGGAGATCGGAACATGATGAGAAGACCAACCAATCTTCTCTCCAAAGTGACAAGAGAAAGAAAAGAAAGTTATTGCCTTTTCCCTGAATTCCAGGTCTTTGTTGTCTCAAAATGACCTTTAAAAGAAGCAACAAGGAAAAGTGCAATACAAAACAAGCAGATTTCATGCTGGTGGGAATATATTTGCACATTAAGCAGCGGGGGGAGCAGTGAGTGGCACAGTTATGGTGAAAGCCCAACCCAAAGTGGATCTGAGAGGCAGCATACGAAAAACACACCAGTCTGACCTTAATATTAGCTGTATGGTGGAAGTCTACATCAGTGACCAGATGGGGATAAGTTCTACCTGTCTGAACCTTGCAAGTCAGCATTCATCTACTGCTCTGGTACCATCTGTTGTTTCTTTTGTTTTAGCTCAGTCACGATCTTGCCAGGACAGGGCATGGGTCAGGTTTGCACATCACTTGGGCTTCCCTTGCACTTTGCATCCCATCAGGAGAGGTCACATCAAGCGAGACCTCACAAGGACAGTGGAAGCACCAAGTGCCCGGTCTTGATTGCACCCAGCAGAGAGGCAGATGCAGGGCCAAGAAGAATTCTACCAGGTGCCTGCCAGCAGCTCAGGACAACAATAAAGCCAGTGAAGCAGGGAGAGAGGAGCCTTGCAGCTGCTGAGCTGACTCAGTCCATAATGAGCATTCCCTGCACTTTTTTAAAAGCTTGTCTGATCTTCAGCCCAGCTTCAAGAAGTTCCTGACACGTGTTTTATCCCAGCTGTTTCTGCCATGTTTTGGTTCTCTTTTCATGTGTGCTGTGAATATATAAACATGTCTCTCAGGCAGTTTCACATCAAGTGAAACCTGAAAGAAAACACATATTAAGCTTGTTTTTCAAAAGGCTTTTGGCCAGAATCCCTCTGACACCCACTGTATGTTGAGTAGGAGCTCCTTATTTGTACCTGAAATTGGCAGCTGATGCTCCACATGGCCTAAGATGCAGCAGCAAAAGTGTAGCCTCAGCTAATCAAGGGAAGCTAGAAGGGAGGCAGAACTTTTGGTTAGTCCTAGATGGACAAAGCTTTAGTTAGCTTTGCTAACAAGGACTGATTCCTATGATGTCTCCATGGCATCTATGCATTGCCACCTGTCTCTGACATTCACAGCTGTATCGATGTGGGAAGTTCCTGAGGAAAGTCCCCCTTTGTGCTTGTGCTTTGAACACTCACAGGTTGCCAACAATGGACATGCAAAAATAAAAACATGGCCGATTTTCCTTTTCATGCAGGTTTTATTTTTTTGCTCCATCCCTTAGGCTCACCCCTTATGTGGGATTTACTACAGAAAAACTTTCAACACAGACTCGATTTCAGTCACAGGCTTCAGGTTCATTGAATTCTGCAGGACATAGACAGAGAGAGGCATCTGGTGCAGACAAATGCCCAGGGCAGAACAGAGAGGTAGGTGGATTGTGGGTATGTTCAGTTATGTTAAATCCTGCTGTCTTTTATTGGAATAGAGCCTCAATGTTTGGCATTTTTTACCTTGCCTTCCTCTTTTTATTTAGTTCTAAAGGGCACAATATAGATACATTTTACTCACATGCTTTGTTATATCCAAGAATTTGCTGCTGCTAGCCACATTCCTCCCTTCCCATTGAGAGATAACACCCACTTCCATAATCTTCCTACATCTGGAAACCCCCACAGATGTTTGCTCTGCAAAACCACCCTCTGTTCCAGCAGCAGAATGCCTGTAGCTACATCAAGCATCATAAATTAAAATAACCTAGGAAGGCCAACACACGTGGAAAGTGCTGCAGAAGCAGGGAAATAATCCTCTGCAGAGATGTGAATGCTTTCATTATGATGAAACAGATTATGAGGCCAATTTATCTAAACTCTGTTACGCGTTTGAGTACTCAACAATATTTCTGTCAGGGTGACTTAAAAAGTACCCCAAACAAACCAGCAAGTAAAAATGCTCCATGTTGCTCAAAGGTTCACCTAAAGTCTCTGAAAAGCCAGACAGAGCCTCGGTTTCTTAGTGTATCCAAAACTGAAGATCTACTTAAAGGTATCAAAATACAAATATAGACATCTTTACAGTAGGGGAGAAAATTGTACAGCAGCTATTGGGTCAGTGTAATCACAGTGAATGATTATTTGACACAGGTCTGGACCAGAAGCCCCTGTCAACCCCCCACCCTTTCATACTTGAGAGCTGCCATCCCCTTCCTTGCCAGTGTTTTGTTGAAGGAAGGCTGGAGTGGCTCTTCCTTCCCGAGCTGGCTTTGTTGTGACCAAGACTACCAAGACTACAGCAGCCTCAGGAGAGCAGGACAACCCACCATCTTCTTACTAGTTGGAGGCAAACTCTCACGGGGATTTCTCTGAAATTTTGGCAGCATCAGGACTGAATCTAAGCTTGGAAATATTCTGAGTCCAGGTCCTAAGCCAGATGCAAGATCCTAACATCATCTATAGACAACGATCAACTGGAAATGAAAAATGGCTCAAACTGCTCATTTGAAATGTGTATCATAGGAATGCTGCAAATATGAACTCTGGTCATGGGGCTGGTTAATCAAACACCCCAGAAAGGAGCGTCTCCCTTTGAAGATAAAGACAAGATGGCACATGGGTTCAGACACAGCTGCCCAAAATCAAAAGCAGTCACGGAAACTAAAGTTGTGTTATCCACTTTCTTAAAAATTCTGCATTTTTATATTCTGCTGTTTAATTTTTACCTAATTTGTAAAACTGTGATAATGTTTATATGCACATTATAATTATAATTTTATAACTGAAGTCCTTTGAGCTGTTTGGCAAGACAGTAAGATAACATAAAAATTGCTTTGCAGATCTAAACTCTGACAGGCTATGCAAGCAAACAGTAGAACCAGGAGGAGTTGGCATGGTTTAGAACCTCTGCTTCACAGCGAAAGACGGTGAGCATGGGGGTATTTGTGTACAATTCTAATTAGTAAGCACCTTACAAAATTAACTATAGGAATTAAACGATCTCTCCTTTTGGGGAGTCATGTCTGAGCATTTTTACTTGGAGTATGATCACTGTCACAAAACCCAGACATAGTAAACCTTTAGTATGACTAAATACAACCTCAATGAGAGCCATTCAAAGCATGCATATAAGCAGATCAGATATATTAATTCTGTGCATGATTTCACCTGTTTCTTGTCAGTTTATAAAATGAAACGTTTCCTGACATCTCCTTCTGTTCAAAGAAGAGAAAGACAGCATTCTTGTTTGTTACTCCTACTACTTACATTACGGTAGGGTAAGTTTCCTTTAAAATAAAGTGTGCAACACTGTACAAATCCATAGGGTTTATTTGCCTCTATGAAGCCACAGCCATACTCAGGGTCCCAGAAGTTCAAGTACTGAGGTACTGTAATATTTTTTAATATCATGGCACTCAGTTGGGCTATTATACTTTACCAAAAATGAAAATACATCACAATTTCACTATTGTTATATCTGTTTTGGAACAAGTACCTGTTCTGGAAAAAAATGGAGTGAGGAAGGAGTATTTTATCTTCCATTTTGCAAGTGGGGACAGGGAGATTTGGCTTCTAATCCAGAGCTCATTGACTCAATGACAACCCTTCCCAGGGACTTCTTGAAGGTCATCCAAGGAACTTTCTACAGCATTAATCAAAATCCCATCCTCGCTGTAGGTAAAAGAGCTTGAAAGGAAAGCAGGAGAAAAATGGAGTTGATATTCTATGTCTCCTGCAAATACCAGAACATCTCAAGCTCGAGAAAGCTAGGAGTAAGTTTCATATTGCACTAAGTTTGTAAAAAGCTCTCAGGGTTCAAGTCAAGGCTTGTATGTAAAAACCCTCTTTTCTCTAATGGTGTAGCCTCTCCCATTATCAGATGAACAAACAGATTATGATGTTTGAGGCAAGATCCACACAAAAGGCTTTTGGATTTAACGGCTTCTCTTCTGGTCATGTCTGTTCTTGTCTTTCAAGTACATACACTGCAGTATAACATCTCAGGCAGACACATGCAGAAGATATAATTTAGCCTTTCTCACGTGGAAAGACCCTGGGCCAAGAAAATGCAGAAGAGTTTGTTGTTTACATTCTTCTTTTTCTTCCCCTCCTTTTTTGGGGGTATTTGAGCCTACCGTCTAGATCACCCAGATTGTGTTGTAGAAGGTTAGCAAATTGCACAACCTGATTTGACCTGAATCTAATGTTCAAAGAAACAATTACTCCAAAAGGAGAGAGGTAAAAAAAAAACCCCAAAACCCTAAGCCTTTATGACTGGACAGCTGAGACTTCAGAGTCCTCTTCTGAAAAAAATTAATTTTAACAAACTCGATATATTTCTTTATTGCTCATATACACTTATTAAATGGTCAAGTGTTAGGTTAGGGAATGTCTAAAATTAAACTATTATTAAAACAGTTGGCAACTTTCCATTCCACTCTGAGTGCATGGCCTTCTTTTATTGTGGGATCAGCTTTGCAAGCCTAAGTAACAAACAGCAATTTGTTCAAGGAGCAGCTATATTTCTTACCCAGATAATATTGACCAAAAAAAAAAAAAGTATTACTTTCACAATGTCTGGGAGAGATCAGATTTAAACTCGCATTGAGAAACTACACTTCAAAATGATAAGAGAATTAGTAAAAGAAAATCTTCATATCAAGACTTGGGCAATTACAATCTTTAACCCTTGGCTGGTAGAATTCTAATTTCTCCCACACTTACATCTCAGTGTTAAAGATCAAGACTTACTGTAAAAAACAGGCGCTGTGGTAAAAGCAGGTGTATTAAACTAGCAACTCAGTGAAAAACAGGTCATCAAGACTAGCTAGTATTCAACCAAGAACACTGGAATGTAGAAATAAAACAAAACAAAAGTTACAATTCACAGATATAAAGATTTTAAAACCAGACACCTCCGTGATGAGCCAGTCTGATCCTTGATAAGTGCTAGTTAAAGATTTTTATGAAATATTGCTCTGTCATATTTGTATAATTTGAGTGAGATATATTGAATCTATTAAAAATGCAGTGGTCAGCATTCTAATGTACTTTGTATAACATAGTCGTAATTAGACTTTAAAACTACAAATATGAGAATAAGACTGAAGAAATCGCTGCTAATTCTGGTTTTCTGTCACAATAAAGGAAAGGCATACCAAATGTCATACTAAAGAAAACTGATACTGCAAATAATGAAAAATTTAACTGAAGTGGAAGGATATAAATGTAAAATGAGGTATTTGTTTACACAGTAGAAATTGCCTCCACATAATATCCTAGAAGTCAAAAGCTTAAAGGATTCAAAAGCATTAAAGGCTTGCTCATTCCTCTGGGTAGTGACAATACCCTGAATTCCACTATAAATCATAAAACTTACTGAGTAAATATATTAGCAGCTGAAGCATTTATGCTTCAAGTCTAAAAGGAATGAGGAAACACACGGAATGGAAATATACCCGTGGCGGAGCATTAGATGATTTTCTTCTATTGGGTTTCTTGTACCTCCTGACCTCTTTGCTACCAGTCTCTACTAGATCTGGATCAAAAGCATATCCAGGGTCCAAGGGGGTCTTCGTTATGTTCCTAATTCAGCAATAAGTGTTACATCAATTTCAAATTTGAGGATCAAATAGTGAAAGAATATGTACAAATTTATAAATGTGAAATATTTGCCACACGTATGTAGCTTTGTGAGTTTAACCTCTGCAGGCATGAGGCATCTATGACGCTCTTTGGGTTTTGTGTCCTGAGCTGAAACCTCTCTGAAACTCACATATTCTCATATGACCCTTGGTTTATTTATACCCTTATTTGGTCATGCTACTTTTTGTGTCTTGATATGGAGTCATAAAACAATCAGTTACTTTTGAAGGGGGTGTAGTTTGGATCTAAATATTGCATTGTAAACTAGTATTTATTTATGGCACAGAACCCCAGAATTTACTAAAAATTGATTACAACAGTCACTTTCAACTGGAAGGCTGTCTGTAGTAAGGGGTCTGCTGGCTTCCTGAAGGTGTGTGAAGGATAGAAAAGGCAAATTCTCCTAACTGTTTGAGAGCAATTGTCTATGTGACATCTGTAACACAGGGGTTACATGCAGGGTTCAGGCCTGCATCATAAAAAACTTGAGCTTTCCCACTCTGAGGAAGATGATAACCACTGCTCAGGACAGAAGAGCTGAAAAAACCCAACAATATGATTCACTTAGCAGAAAGTGAAGAAGTAAACTGTTTTAATGCAGTTTTGCTTTCTCAGAAACCACTCACTTGAGGTAATTTCATTTCTAGCAGTCAATACCCCCATACTTGAAGTGAGTGAGTTAATGTTTATGGAACTTACTCAGCCTCACTGTGATGGTCTTAATTAGACTGAAGAAAAGGGAATTAATAAGAGCTAAACCATTTTCTTCTACTCTGGCAACACTAAATTCAAAAGGCTGGTCCTTCATAAACTAATTCTGAGTAGATCTGTTTTCGTGCCCTCTCTGTGCTAGTGAGGAGAGGAGTAGGGAGGAGAGGCTGGGTGTGAGATTGACTGTTTGTTTATGTCTTCGAAGCCCATTGATGGACCCTGGGATGACCCAAGGCCAGAACGCCAGTGTCCTGCAGGACCAATCCATCCCTGCTGCCCCTGATCTGAGTCCAATCCAAACCACCACCATCGTTCCAGTGAACTTTCATGTATTTTCAAAGCAAAACATATCAAAAAGCCTGTGTATCTGGGCTCTGCCAAACTTTAAAGATAAGAGAGCAATTTTTCAACATTAATCAAGAAGATACACAAGATTACACAAGGCTCAACATCAGCAGCCAGCATTATGGTTTAAAACATAACGTTCCCTGTAAAATTTCTGTGCCTTAAGGAGACCTTGGAGAAGCCCTCCAGCCACCCACAACTAACTACCGTGGCATGCACTAAACTAGTTAACTTTAGAAATCCCAGCACACCACGCCACTTTACCTCAGAGGCTCCACACCCCAAAGACTCTCAGTCTCCACAATCATCATAAATACTTGTAATGAGGAGCTTTCGCTGTATCTTTTGTTTACACAAACTTAGTACGACAGTGTTAGAGCCTGCTTCTGCTTCCATTCAAATCAATGGGAGCGTTGCCATTCTCTCTAATGAAAGTAGCCCCTAGCATTGCGTTACATTTGATGATGATGGATCACCCTTCCTTCCTTGCAAGAACAATAGTTTAGCAACCATGCCAACAAATATGCATGTGCTTAGCTGTAAGCACATGAACAGCATTATTGGTTCCAGTGGAATTGCAGAAGTTCTTGAAGGTAAATGTTCTTTTTGTTTGTTTTAATCTAGCCAACCCCTGGAATTCTCCTTTGTCAGGTAAACATGCCTTCCATTAGAGTACACACAAACTTGGTATAACCTAGGTACTATCTGCAAGCATATAACTGATCTGGCTTAATACTGCAAATCCTGTAACTGATTATGCAAAAAATAAAAATGCTGACACGTTCAGTTTGCAGTACACATAAGTTTATGTTTTCAGGCTTTTACAATAGGAAAAAAACCCAACAAACCCAACTCATAGTATTTATATGGAATATAATTCTGGATGGAAGTGCAATGTATTGGGTCATCTACCAAATATAGAAAACATATGTTATTCAACATCGTGACTCACAAAATGAGTAATGTAGTCCAAAGGGTATATTCTCCCTTGTGAACAAACATAACTCTCAATAATGCTAATGATCCCATAAATCCCAAAGGGCTTCATCTAGCTGAAAGTGTCTGCAGCCTTGTGAACTGTGCAGACTGTGCAGGGTCACAGATGTCAGCTCCTCGTCGCCAGCCCAGCGCTCTCCACCCCTACTCGCCCTAGGAGAGCAGTGGTTCAGTGCCAAGTAGTTGCAGAGCTGCCCAAGAGTAGAGCCCATGCTGGAGCTTCCTTCATGTGACAGTACAAGTGGCTTGATGTCACTTGTTACTGTATTATGACTCCATAACTCTCCTTGAGGCTGTGATGGCAACTGGGACATTGATAACAAAGCCAATTTGAAGATTATCTGACTGTGTAAGAAATCTGGTCTGCTTGGTGTGGAGGGCTTCCAGCTCCTTGCCATATTTTGGGGGAAGGCATGTGTTTGTCATTGTCACTGCAGATCATGCTGGATGATAAGTGACATTCTGGGACTGTATCAGAGTCTTCAGACTTTGCTGGAACTATATTTTTGACTGAAGCTTCTTGTTGAGGAAAGCAGAATTATATGTATTAGAGAGCACCTAACTTCAGCAAGTTACTGATGGACCTACCTGAAACTGGGCTGGGTGCTTGGGAGAGGAACAGTTTATGGTATATGTCATACAGTGGGCAATGACTTCTAGAAAGGGGAATATTTTCCCTTTTGAATTTCAGAATAACTACAGGCCCAGTTTTGGAGTGGTTGAAGGCTATAAGACAGTGTGCTGCTCAGCTGATAGGTAGGAATCAATAAAATTATATGGTGTTCAGCTTTGCACTCTCCCTGAGCTATAGGATACACTGATGTCACTTTTTTCAGGGTCAGAAGTGCTCAGAAATTATAGCATACATGTAAAACAACAGAAAGTGGAGTTGGTGTGATCTGATTTTAGCCAGATTTCCAAGGAAAGGGAGGAATATGTATTCGTACCACTCCCACATACACACTTATCTGGAGCTGCCTCTCAGTCTCATCTCAGTAACTGTTAAACCAATCTTGACATAAATGTGAATATATGCAAAAAGCCTTGCAATTTCTGTGAAATTAGGTCTTTAGGTAGATGGGGAAACACTTATTAGTGCCTCAACTGTGAGTTTTTGTGAGATATCATAAGAGACACATGCTCATTGCATCCAAATTGCTAAAAGAGGTCCACAAAGCGAACAGCCTCTGGATGTCTGCTGATCCACGCAGTTTATTTCTTTGTTGCTTTCTTAACTTTGCTTTACATGGTCCCAAACAAGTTTTCTGCAACACAGCTTTCAACCTTTACTTGATAAATAGTTTGTCCGTGGGCTTTTCCCAGGAGTTTGCATGGATGAGCTCTTCTCACTAGACATGACTCCTTCCAGCCTATGAGTCCTTCAACACTATCCCAAAAGCATTGAACAGTCACTGTCTATATGCTCTACCCTAGGACATGCAACACGTATACTCAGTTTTATACTATGAAAACCTCATTTATGTGAGCTGCAACAAAGTCTGACCTTTATTTTCAAACACTAAATACCCCTAAAGCAATAACACACAACTACTGCTGCTGCTGCTGCTACTACTACTAGTACTTGTTTCTTAGGGACCCCATGTTATACTGGCATGACCATTCTGTTCTAGAAGCATCCAGTGGTGTAAAATCAGTCACTTTGCTTTACTTGTCCTCAGAACCAGGAATCAATCACTGGATCTCTTTATTCGACATAATAGACCCATAGACTAAAACCAGGCCTTCATTAGCTCTTCTGCTTGTGGGAGTCAGTGATTTATTTTGTTTTTTCAGAAAAACCTTCATGGTGCCCCAAGGAAGTCACTCTGCTGGTGGAGAAACCTATTGCAAATCTTGGGCTCTTAGCACTGTTAGCAGCAGCTGGTCATTTTCAAGGTTTGCTGCCTGTGGAAAGAGCTAGAAGCTTCATCCTGAATGCTGAAATTAAATCAATGCTGAAGAAGTCTGTCTGAGTCCAAGAAGATGTGCCAGGACCTGCTGGGTGCCTTGCAGCTCAACCCCTCATTCAGAGTCAGCATCAAGTATTCACAAGAGTCCCTGCCTTGCACACAGTGCAAATAATTTGCTGAAATAAATGCAATGTTGGGCAATAATTGGACAGTTAATTGAAACTCTTTCCTGCCTGTGGCCTCCACAAAACCTGGAGCCTGTTGAGAGGCATCTGGAGCCTGTGACACGCTGCTGCTCAGGAGCCTCCACTGAACTGCTGATGCAGCTGCAGTGTCCCAGTGCGGATAACTGGCCAGCTCTGAGGACAGTTTTCATTCTGGGTGTTTCAGAGAGAAAACATGGCCTGGAAAGGTGGGTTCTGGTGTTTATTTTAACTTCCTGAGGAATTAAAAGAGCCATTCCAGCCTTAGCTAGAATGTTGATTATAAACCTACAATTTTCTGTAATTGGGCCTCATTAATAAATTCCTCAAGTCTTCTCAAAGGCAGGAGAGGTAAAACAAGAACCACAGGGATCAGAGCAACAGGGAACTGTGAGGATTCCCAACCGTGTTGTTAATTCCACTTAATCAGCTCAGAGAAGCTCTGTATTCAAAAGAAAATAACCATGACTCACAAAATACTCCTGCCAGCAGGGAATAGGATTCTCTCCGTTTATGGCAATATTTTCCCAAATTTTTTTTGTCTTTTCTTTCATTCTGGTTTTTAGCACAGAAAATGATCCTCCCTGAGGGCACACTGAGCACCCTTCATGTTCCTGGGCTTTCGTGCAGGCTGGAAGAGCCATGCTCCCAGGGAAAATCCGGTGCAGGTCCCCTGGGGCTTCTGGGAGACCCATTCTGCAATCTGAATGTGCCAGAGGGTTTTTCCATCAGACCCAGACTGAGAAAAGTTTGAAGCTGTCTCAGAGGCATAGAGAGGCAGATTCAAGATTTATTGCTGTTTAAATAGGACCCAGATAGCAGCAAACTTCCAGAGACAGAGCAAGCCCCGTCCCCCTGCTCTAAACTGCTTGCCACAAAGTGTAGACAAGTCAAACAAAGACAAGACAAATTACAGGTATAATAATTCAGGTCATGAGAAAAGTAGGGATTACAGAGGATGAGAAGGCAGGAGGTACTGCCAGGAGAAGGGAGCTTTCTGGAGGGGCATGTGAAGAGGCAGATTCCCTAATGCTGTGTAGAGACCCTTAAGTGCAGGACTTTGAAAATGAGAGAGGCAGACTGAGGAGCAAGGAATGGAGTAGAAAATTTTTTGTAAAGAAAATTAGGGAAGAAAAGGTTCGATGGGAAAAGGTTTGCACGGGACTTGGATGATGCTTGAAAATTTGAGAGCATAAATCTGCAACCTTGTACCTGCACTCCTCCTTCCCCGTCCTCAAACAGAAGATGGAGTGTGAAGTTACTGGGTACTGCTGTGTCATGTATGGCCTGAAGGGATGCCTGAGTATGCCTGTGTATAGCCTGATACCTGGCCATGTTTAGCTAACTGAGGATCACATGCAGAGGCAGCTGCATATCTGCAAGGGAAGTTCCGAGGACCCCTTAGTGCTTTGGTGTTATTTGGCTAGTAAACACATCACAAGGAGTCATTAGCACAGCCTGCAAGGGGGAGAATCCTCTCTCAAAACATAAACCGTCTCTCCTGCAGCCAGCATGACTAAGGAAAATGTGTACTGCCGTGGGCAACGGGGTTTTTTCTTTAGATGTGCCACTCGTTGTTTTCCAGCATAGAAGTCTTCCTTGACATGTGCAGTTTTGATACCCTGGCAAGCAGCAGGAGAGGAAATAGACATTGCAAATGAAAACAGCTCCAATCACAGACCCCTATTTATTTCTCTTTCCCACTTACGGACTTGGTCCCTTACTTGATATTTGGGAATGCTCTAGTCTCAGTGTCTATTTACTTCATTTTGTTTTTATGAGTGTCCTTGAATATAATGGAAGAGTAAACATTTCAGTTTGCACAGCCTTGTGGCTTTTCAAGGGAGTTTAGCTGTATCTGCTGTGTTTACAAAACAAAGCTGCATCATCACTTTTGTTAATTTGATGATTCTTGGACTATCCGTATTTTTGGCTGCCAAGCTTCCATTTAAATGCAGAGTTTGTTATGTTTTAATAGGCCCCAAGAGGAATTTCTTGATCAAAGTTTAAGAGTCAAATAGGACCAGACAGTTTTATACCTCACAGAATTACCAAACTGACAATAGCTGTAGACCACTGGTGGGAAGTCTGTCACAGCAAGGAGCCAGTCCTGCACATCCTCTCCTGAACCCATACCAGCATTGTGCTCCAGCAGAGGAAACGCCAGCAGGCTGAAGCTCTTATCCTAACACAGGTGTCTCTATGTTGGGACTGGGAGAACAGCCATGATTGTGGTTGGAGTGGAAGCCCTTCTTCCTGATCTTCATCATGAGAGGCAGAATCTTCAAGGAGGGATGATGTCCTAAATGTCCGAAAACCTGGGGGAAATGAATTAAGATAACACAAATTTCAACTCTAGGTAAGCAGGAAATATGAAGGTAGGACATACAGAACCTTGAAGTGGTGTGGAATCAAGGGATGGCCACACAGGCTTGGGGAGGAAGGTATGCTGACCTGCAGTGAAGAGGGAGAGAAGGTGGACCGTGGATATGGCTGGGAAAACTTGGCTGGAGATGGAGGGGGAGAGTATTTGGCTCAGTGCACAGTTCAGCCAAGGAAAACAAAGGAATGTTTCCCTTCAACTGCTATTTATACACAACAAAAGCAAAAGCAAAAGCAAGCACACCGTTTTGTATGTACTGTGGCTTCTAGACACTTAATGGTGTACAGAGAAGTAAAGATGAAAATTATGGTAGTAGATATATGTTTGAAGATGTGGTGTGGTCAGGATTCATGAGAGCTGTGTGGTAGCATTGCGTGAGAGAGACTGATCAGCAAGAATGGAGCTGTCAAAGGTTTTTGGTTAAAACCCCTATTTACAGCTGCTTCTGCTCTGCCAGCTAGTGTGCCCCGAAAACATCTTTTTCAACCCTGTAAAGCAGAAAACAAAACTAGAAGATCTCTGCAGAATTCCAGTGGGTTCTTTATGTATGTCCGGGCACAAAAACATGCCACCTGTGCAGCCTGCAATGACAGCTGCTTAAGTGCATAGTAAGGAGAAAACTGCTTCTTTTAATCACTAAGAAATTTACTGGCAAAGATATGCAATAATACAGTGCCAGGATTGCGCACTTCAGAGTACTGAGCTCAGGAAAACTTAAAACTTCTGAAAATGGGGCCCATGAGAAGCATCTCAGCTTTGTCCCCTTTGAGCAATGCCCCAACTTGCCCCTTGCAAACATCTTGCCTTTGCACCATTGCTGAGCGCCTGGGCCATGACCATGGGAGACAAAGAGAGGAGAGCTGTGCCTCGACGAGAGGTACCCACACCTGTCTTGTCCTCAAGCACTGAACCTGCTTCCCTGAAGCAACATCAAACATATTGCATTTTACAATATATAAGCTTCATAACTTACGAAAAATAAAATTTTAAAAAATTTGTCCAGGACCATACTCTCAGATAAATGCCTGTAACTCACAGATTTCTATGATATCCCACCTTGTTCCTGATTCTCTCTATGGCACGAAGAGCTTTATACATCACCAAATGGTAAAATGATGTTGTTATACTTTCATCTTTTCCCTTTAATCACCCTCATGGTGGAGGCCTGGAGGAAGATCTGATTCCTTCACTCAGATCTATGTCACAGCTATGGCTGCTGCTCAGGGCACCACAAACACATCACCAGCACTTACTCTGTAAGCCTTTTCTTCCTGCTTCAGCTTCTAAAGAAAGTTTTTAGAAGACTGAAAACAGCAAAAAGAAAGATGAACAAGTTTTAGAATATGAACTGGACATTATATGTTATGTATACATGTGCCAGAAGCAGAAAAGGGATGAAGGAGGGTCAGTGTGGATCTTCCATACCTCGACTAATGTGAATATTCCTCCTAAAGTGGGCTGAAGTTGGCATCTGTATTAAAGCGTAAATGAGGTTTCAACAGATTTTGAAAGTTAGATATTTAAACTCAAACCAATGATCAGGTGGTACACGGTCTAGAAGGAGTGTCTGAAGACTCTTCCGGTGGGGAAAGGAAGACACCTGATGATTATCTCCAGTGTGCAAATGGAGTCCCTGTGTGTGGGAAGACTTGCACAGGACCTAAGCCCAGAACAGCACTGGTCTCATCAAATGGGAGGGAAAAAAGGGGGACACAAAGAGTGAAACCAGAGGAAAGTACACAGCGTACCTTGAGAAAGGGTGATTAAAGAAGTCCTGCTCTCCACAAGCTCTGACAGGTCCGTGAGCTACTCCCGCAGTGCGAGACTTGGCATTTCCTCACACTCTTCCCCCGGCAGCGCAGCTGGGGGCTGTTTGCCATCTGGGCCTCTTCCGTAAGCCACAGAGGAGGCTATTTAAGTAAGGGACAGGAGGGAAGGCAGGAAGAAACGTGATTTCCTTAGTTCTAAGCAAACCAGACGCCACCGGCTGAGCCTGCCTTGAGCTGAGGACACGGACTGCCAGCTCTCCTAGCATGTCTTCACCGGGAGCGTACGACCCTCCGCACACGCACAGCCATTGTTGGTGAGCGGAGAGACAGTAATGTCATTGAGCAGCTCTAAGAGTAGTGTTAGCTGCCCGCCTCTTCCGTCGTCTCCTGTGAATGCATTATTGATGGTGATCACAGAGCGGAGGATCTTGCAGCCTGCCTTGTGCATGGAGGGACCAGCTGCAGCTTTCATGAGACGTTACTGCTGGCACCAGACATCCTGCCAGCATAGCCAAAGGGAGAGGGAAAGAGGGGAGGGGCCTTTGGACCGGGCTTGCCCCTGCATTGTGCTTACAGCTGAATCTTCTATTTGGACTGTGAACCACAGTCTCAGGCTTCCCAGGGACTTGAGTGCCCAGGCTTCAAGCCTCCCTCTTGGTCACCCTGGGGAGGCTGAAGCTGTGTCCTGCAGCATGCAGTGTAATCCCAATGGATGACCGGCTATCTGTCTGCCTTGTTCACCATGCCTGGGAGGAAAGCGGGGCTGACAGTGAGCCTCACGTGGAGTTGTCATCCTGCCCAGCTTCTGGACCTGCGTGGCTGGAGTGACCCTTGGAAGCATGATGGGACAGAGCAAAGAAACCTTTAACATTGGTGGTGGAAAGACTTGGAGAGCAGAGAGCTTGTTTTGGTGGACCCACACCTGAGGCTATGAGATGGAGAAAACCTGGCTTTTCTGGGGACTGGAAGAGGACAGTGTAGAGTTTGCTGCAGCCTGGGAAGCCTCTCAATCACTGCACCCGAAGTTGCAATTGACTGTCTCTACAAAGAAGGCAGATGCATTTTAATGTATCTCACACACCAGGTCTGAATTTTCCCACTGAAATATCACCTGTCTTAGGTTTAAAATGTGATCTTTTGATAAAGCTAGTCCAAGAGACTAGAAACCTGCAGTAGCTTTTTGGTATGGTCAGGGGTGTGATAGCCCTACCTCAAGGCTCTGGCCAGTGCCATCCCATCACATCTTACAGTCCTCTACTTTAGCACTGCCAAGACTGAAATGATGCTGAGACTTTTGGTCTCAGGAATAAGGAGCAGCAGAAGACCCACAGGGGCATAGGTCAGCCCCTGTCTTGTTCCAGCATGAAGGAGTGTGTCCTTACTCCACATTGCAATGGCCTGGCATGGATGGTGCTCCCTGATGCTTTGCAGAAAAGGTCATTCTTCCCAAATGTCAATGAACAACTTATAGAATAAGGGAAGAATAAGGAAATTTCATCTCTGTGTTTCTTTTACCACAATAGAAAAGCACAGGCTAGGCAGGGCTAGCAGTCTCTCTCCTTCATCTATTTCTTTGTTATTAGGAAAAAAAACCCACCAGTCCATTGGTAGTTAACTAGGAACTGCAGAATAACAGAAACTACCACCTAGAAATTTGTTCTTCTCATTCAAGCCAAGTTACAAATACATTATCTAGGAAAAGACACAAAATCCATAGCAAATTATGTAAGGAGTCAGTTAAGATATAGAACTCAAGGAATGAAAGAAGTCTCTCCAAAGAACAGGTTTAGTGCTGTATTTATTTGCCAAATTTAGTGCTTGCTTTAATCTGCAAGCTTTTGGTATATGTCTGACACTTAAAGATACTCAGAGCCTTAAAATGAGAGGTGCCAGTGAAAAGTGATGGGAAAATGGTGAAAACATCCAGGTCACAAAGACAGTTTCTAAATCAAGTTCCTGTCTTATCTGCAGGGATTATGTCTCTTCTTGAGTGTTAAAAGTATTTTCCTCCTCCTGGTTTTACACAGAGGAGAGGGCATTGGTTGGATCTGCTGAGATGCAGTTCTCAGGCTCAGTTCTTTCCCACCAGAAGCAGGTATGTGCTACACCCATCCTGTAATTAGCTCCTGCTCTGGGCCTCTTGTGGAGGAGGATTGCAGTTTGCCAGCATATTTGAAACAGCACCCCATGTCATTGGGAGTGCTCCCATGAAAGCATTCTGGCTTGTTAAAACATCCAAAATGAAATATGTGCCTGCCAGATAGAGGATCATCCCAGCTAGAGATGAAAAATGCCTTAGATCAGAGACTCCATCCTCATGGTAAGGTAAGATCAGCTCTCAACAGACTCATGTATCTCTGTTATGCTTCGTGATTTCTCTGCAGGATGCATGCCAAACACTTTTATCATCAATCCAAAGGAGTATCTGCACAAGAGAAATTCCAAAACAGCATCAGGGAACAGTATGCTTTTTTTCTTCCCTCTCTTGTTATTTCCTCACATTAAACAATTCATTGACTTTAATTGTGTTTGCCTTGGGCAAAGGAGCCTGGCAAATTTGAAGACCATTTTTATTATTAGTTAGGTGAGTTTACTTGCCAAGCATACTTTCCCAAGTTCTCTGAACATCCTACTCATCAGTCTCTAACAAAGGCCCCATTCACACAAGGGCTACCAAACAGGTTTGCACCATGGTGAACAACTGGCCCAGGGTGAGAGTTTTCAGACCCACCTCCCCCCCTCCTCCCCCGCCCCTGCTTCGGTGGCATCCAAGGGCATCTACCTTTAGGGAGGGAGCTTAAACCTCAGTAAGGGAAGGAAGGACCTAAAGGAAGGCTTCAGTGGAATTGCGTTATCTTGGAACAAAATTGCGATCCAGAAAGTCCCTGTTCTTACATACATCTGCTTCTGTTGTTTGGCTGGGCACTCCCAAGGTATATCAAGGTATATCTGCTCCTTCAGGTGTCCAGATCACATTGAACAATCCTTTCTGTGTGCAGCCAGGAGCTGTTCCTTCTCTAATTTCCTAGCTTCTAAAATGGGAGACACAGATTCAACGCCATCTTCAAACCAAGAAGATCTACTGACTGTTTCCCATTTTTCCAGGGAGTGTCTGCCCTGCCTTCCAGCTGAAGCTGGATTCAAGAGCTGAAAATAAGATTAAGTCTAGGAATTTATAGAAGTGAGAAGGTGAGCTGTAGTTGTTATAAGACTTAAATAAGGCTTTCCAGGGTGGAGGACGAATTAGCCTGGGTCTAAGTGCCTACCTCAGCTGTGTAGGTGGGCTCTTTACCAGGAAGAGCCCTCAGTTTGTCCTGTAAGGCTTTGAGCTGATGCCGGGGTCCTGGCAGTGCTACAGAGACATATTGCAGGCCAGGCAATCACAAGGCTTTGCTTTTCCCCAGGTACCAATATAGGTTGGGGACTGGCCTGTTGGAGAGCAGTGTAGTTGAGAGGGACCTGGGGGGCCTGGTGGACAGCAGGATGACTCTGGGCCAGCAATGTGCCCTCCTGGCTAAGAAGGCCAATGGCATCCAGGGGTGTATTAGAAAGGGTGTGGTTAGTAGGTCAAGAGAGGTCCTTCTCCCTACGCTTTGAGGAAACCGAGGGTGACTTGATTAATGTCTATAAATATGTAAAGGGTGAGAGACAGGAGGATGAAGCCAGGCTCTTCTCAGAGATGGCCAGAGACAGGACAAGGGTAAACGGGTGGAAGCTGGAGCATAAGGGGTTCCATGTGAGTGTAAGGAGAAACTTTTTCACTGTGAGGGTGACAGAGCCCTGGGACAGGCTGCCCAGAGAGGCTGTGGAGTCTCCTTCTCTAGAGACATTCAAAACCCATCTGGATGTGTTCCTGTGCAATTTATTCTAGGTGATCCTGCTCTGGCAGGGGGGTTGGACTAGATGGTATTTCAAGGTCCCTTCCAACCCCTACCTGTTTGTGTGATTCTGTAAAATACCTCCTGGGCAGGGAGTGGGCATGTGGGAGAGTGCCATGGGGACACATTGACACCTCTGCTCTTCCCCAGCAACAGGCGGACATGCTCAAAGAAGCTGTTTGAAGTTGACTGAAAGTGAAGTTGTTAGTAAACGGTGCCAGAGCAAACCCTTTGCTTCACTTTTTGATCCTTATGGTGCAAGGAGAAATTGGTGCTGAAGAGCTTGGGTCCGTGTTTATCTGTAGCTGGCATGGTCCTGCACAGCTGAGTAAGAAGAGGCTGCTGCTGAAGCAGCCTAGCAGTAGTGATGTGGCTGCCAGGCAATGTCCTGGTAGGGCCTGGGAGTGGAGGCAGAAAAGAGCTGGAGAGAAGGTGCTGAACTCTTGCAAGGTTCTGAAGTCTCTCTTCTACTTTGCACAGGTGTGGAAGTAAAGCTGGATGGAAACTCAATACCAGCACCTGTTTCTGCCATGTCCTCTCTGTTACCTGGGTATTAAAAATTTGCTTTGCACCTCAGGACTGCTGAAGGGCATGTTGTTCTGCTCCCACGGTCCAAGGCACCGTGCTTGAAAGGAGTCCAAGCTGACACACCTGCCTGGAAACAAGCATCATGGGGAATACACAAGGGCAATAAGCCTTCACTGACCCTGTGCTAAGTCACAGGGATGTCTGCAACACACCACCAAGAAATCCTGTACGTCCTATATTATCTTATATGACCATGAATGAGAGGATTCCAGCCATGAGCCGTCATTACAAGTGTTCATAGAATCACA
Organism: Zapornia atra; assembly: GCA_013400835.1. Classification (NCBI taxonomy): domain Eukaryota; kingdom Metazoa; phylum Chordata; class Aves; order Gruiformes; family Rallidae; genus Zapornia; species Zapornia atra. The sequence continues at coordinate 8,996 of VZTU01019486.1, read as the reverse complement.
GAATAATAGAATGTGTTAGGTTTAAAGGTCATCTAGTCCACCCCTCCTGCAGTAAGCAGGTTGCTCAGTTTCTTTAAGTCTGACTTTGAATGTCTACCACCTCTCTGTGCAACCTGTTGCAGTGTCTCACCACCCTCATAGTAAAGAACTTATTCCTAATAGCTAACATAAATCTACCCTGCTCTAGTTTAAAGCCATTTCCCTTTTCCTGTCGCTACATGCTCTTACAAGCAGTCCTTCCCCAGCTTTCCTGTAGGTCCCCTTCAGGTACTGGAAGGCTGCTATAAGGTCTCCCTGGAGTCTTCTCTTCTTCAGGCTGAACTCTCTCAGACTGTCTTTGTAAGAGAGGTGCTCCAGCCCTCGGATCATCCTCATGGGCCCCCTCTGGAACCACTCTAAGAAGTCCATGTCCTTCTTGTGCTAAGGCCAAATCTGCTTTCTCAGCTCCAGGAGAGGATGGTGAGGCACCTGATGACAGCCAGGCTGCCCTGCCCTGGCTGTTTGTTCCTATCACATCCTTGCAGCTTTTATCTGCTGCAGAGCCCCTGCTCTCAGACCCGTCCTCACTGCTCACCTCACCTCAGGAGGATGCTCAGCGTGCATCAAGGGGAGAGGGCTACAGAGCTGGACACAGTACTCCAGGTGGCATCTCACTAGAACACGGCAGAAGGGGAGAATCACCTCTCTCAATCTGCTTGCCACATTTCATATTTTTAATTAAATGTGGCTGAGATTTCCTATGAAAACTACTTGGAATTTTTGGTGCTTTCTGCCCCAGGAAAGTCCAGTTTGCCTGTTCAGAGAGTGTGGACTGTGCAGTCTTCCCCTTCTGAACCCTCCTCCCTGTAACTCAGACTGCACCTTAAAACTCACAATATGTCCTTTTATCTGAACATAACGCATGAGGCAACATAAGATTGAGCTGCTGATGGAAGAGATCATAAAATTCCACTGCGCTGGCATTTTGAAAGAGAATCCTATAAAAAAGAAATCTAGCCCATGAAACGGCTGTGGAGAAAGATCCTGCACTCTGTCAATGTCTTGGCATAGAGTTAGCAGGGAGTATGGGACTGGACACAAGCGGAGAGTGGGCTTTTCTTGGCATTGGCCACAATGGCTGTGGTTGTCCAAGGAAAGTTTGTGGGGGAGGCCGCGGGGATAGAAGACAGACATGTTAAAAGAAAGCGTGTTAGCACATAATGAGACATTGTAACATATGTTAAAAAAAAAGAAATTAGAAAAAAGAAAAAAGTCCAGGGTGGTGAAAGGATTTCCCCAGCAAGGAGTTTGAGCAGAACATGGTTTTGGCTTACCATTGTGGGCTGCTGTGTCTTTGTAGGCATGGGGCTCTTACACTGGACCAGTCTTTGTGTCAAATCTAGCTGTGATGCCTTAGTTCCCCAGGCTGCATCTCATCTGTGAATCAGCTTTGGTTTGTTTCTACCCATGCAGCTGCTATTTTTTATTTAGTCTAATTTTAGCATATGTACCAGCAGCTGCAAATGTAAATGGTCCCATTTGGTATCCAGTACATCTGAACAGAGAAGTAGCTCACATGAGGTATGTTTGGTTCCCTCTCTGTGCATAACTTAACAAACAGACAATTAATAAACAATTTCTGAAAAGTATGATATGACAAGTTTTATTGCACAATTTTAGGGTGGTTGGTTTTTTTCCGATAAATTCTGGGCATGAATTGTAAAGTTCACACATAAATATTTCCTTGCAGAATTGGGAAACAAAGAACTTTGTCCCTGAGCTGCAACACTAGACTTGGAGACTGAAGCTTACTGGAAGCACAGAAATGGAGCAGACAAGCAGACTTCCTGCAATGAGCCATATTTTCACATAGCAGTGTGTTTGTTTCTGGAGAAAGGAAAGAGGAAAAAAGAGATGATCCAAAAAAACCCCCAACCAAATAAACCCACCAAACAAACAAAAAAACCAAAAGAAAAACCACAAACAGGTAGAGATTGTAATAAACTGATGGAAAATATTATATGTATATCAACAAGTGCTGGTCTGACAGGTTCAAGACAGCCTTTAGGAAAAGGCACTGAACTATCTGGTGGAATCGCGGTATCACTAGGATTCTGATGTATTTTGATACATTTTGAGATATATGCTCTGTTTTCCCAGATGTCACTCCTGATACCAGCACCTGCCTCTTCCCACAGCTCCAGTGCCCACATCTCTCTCATGCAAGGACCCTCATGAGTTTAGCTTCTGCCTGTGTTGGTATGTGGTTCATGGCCTGCCAAGGTTTCAAGCATATTGGTTTAGTGCTACATCAAAACTAAGCCAAGAAAATTGAATCAAGAAGCTTCTATCCATTCTTCAATCATGGTTCCTCCGTCAGAAAGGTAAAGACACTTCTATTACCCTTGCTGATACTGCAGGCTCATTCTTCCCAGGCATGCGCTTTCCTGTTCTGCCCACACTATGAAAGAAATTCAGAGGTAGATAATTTGCTCAGCCAAGATCAGAAGTTTTCGTTGCTGAGCAAGGTCTCAGACTTGGGTTACGATTTCCTATTATTTCAACAAAACAAAATGAGCATGGTAGGCTTATAATCTCAAGATTATGCAGCAAATGGCTTAACATTCACATGTTCAGGGACATATTTGGTGAGAACAGGGTCCAGCATGGCACCTTTCCTCATTTACTCCTCTATCACTTGAAGAAGGATGTTATCATCAATGTGTTCCAGCAGCCTATGGATTGTTTATGCCCTGCTATGTTGTCCCTCCAACAGATACCAGGGTGTTCAAGTCCTCCATGGGGACCAGAACTTGTGAATGTTAGGCTGCTCCTATCTGTCTACAGAGGGCCTCATCTGCTTGATCTTCCTGGTCAGGTGGCCTGTAGCAGGTCCCCACTATCATGTACCCTGTCCCTGCTCTCCCTTTAATCCTGACCCATAAGCCCCTCATTAATCCCCAGGCAGAGCTCCCTGCACTACTTCTCTCCCCAGCCTGTCCCTCCTGAAGAGCCTGTACCCTTCCATCCCAACTGTCCAGGCACAGGGACCATCCCACCATGTCTCCACGATGCCAATAAGATCACAGCCCTGCAGGTGTGTACATGTCTCTAACTCCTCTTCTTTGTTCCCCGTGACACGTGTGTTTGCTTAGAGGCATTTCGGTTGGGTCCCTGATGAAGGTGACTGACTGACTAGAGTGGCCTTAATTCCTTTGTGCTTCAGTTCAGGTGCTATCTCGTGATACTTCTCCAGGCTCTGTGCATCTACTGCTGGCAGTGGCATCAAACTGTTAGGAACTGCCCCTTCCCTGACAACTTTATTATCAAGCCCTCTTCAGCAGCTTGGCAAGCCTGTGACCAAAGATGCGCCTCCCCTTCTCTGACAGATGGACCTCATCAGTTCCCAGCAGACCAGGTTTCTTGAAGCAGCTCCCATGGTATGTGAGCTAAACCCCAGGCTGTGACAGCAGTCCTGTAACCATTTGTTGACCCACCAGATTTGACTGGCGCTTTCATAGCCTTTCCCTTTGACTTGGGGGATTGATGAGAAAACTGCCTGCATTGGATGTGTCTCTGGTTTTACCTGCAAAGTTCTTTTGCCGTTTCAAACGTCTCTGTTCCCTGTGGTTGTGCTTGCCTTCCACTGCACCTTTCATTTTAAATACAGCCAGCTGAAATGTATGTTCGTGCTGGTTGGAATTATTAGTGGTTCCTGGTCTTCAAACATTGTAAGAGTTATGTTGTTGCAGGCCTGACCATTGCTGAATGTTTACACATGAATTTTTTTGAAATGTGATTTGTTGCAAGAATTTGTCATTAGACATATGCAATATCCACATATATTTAGATTTGTTCTGTGAATGTTTACATGGCTATAAACAATGAATGCAAGTCAGGATGGCAGGATCATATATTTTGTTATTTGTGACAGTTTCATATTTTTAAAACCTATGAATGTAACTCTGTTTCTTGGCCTATAGCAAAAGCAAACAGTTATACTGAAAAATCATATTTAAAAAGCACCTTACTTGTTACATATCATTCTCTATAAAAGTTTCAGTCAAGCAGAAGCACAGAACACACTGGATGTTGCATGCCTTATAGGACAGATAGCAAATGGTTAATAACAACAGCTTGTTGTTCAGCCACGTGTCAGCATTGGTTCCATATGCTATCAGGCAACTACCTAAAAATAATTTTATCTGTCAATATCTGATCACTAACAAACAGGAAAGTGTACTCAAAATGACATTGTGAAATATTCCCAAAATGTAATTTTACTAATTCCATGCTAACATAACTGACACAAAGTTGAATCAACCTATTCTTCCAATGTAATGTGCTATTTATATAATTGGCCATTTTTCTTTCCTGATATAAAATTTAAGAAAATTGGAATAAAAGTCTGGAGGATAATACTAAATGTCCAGAAACATGAATACTACTCTGCATCCCTCTGTCATCTTATTTAAAAACAGGAACAGGAAAATAAATCTGAAAAAAAATCAAGATGAACAGTTTTTTGGGGTTTATATTCCTTATATTAGACATATCATTCTATGAGCTGAACTGCTACTGAGTCTCGCGCAGCCTTTGCCAAGGGGAGCAGCCCCGTGCTGCAGTTGCTGCCCTACCAGTCATCATCCCTGCTCTGCCTGGCAGCAGTGCAGGTTTGGGAGAGGAGAACCTTTGAGTCTGGAATCACTTTCCAACGGCACAGCAGCCTCTTGCTTAAGTTAAAAAAATTCCCCCTTGTAGTCTTCTCAATTTCAGGGAGTGTCTGCCCCCACCTCTCCCTGCTGTCTTTGTGCTGTAGGGGCCATCTTGCCTCGACAGCAATCTCCCAACCCAGGCTGCTAACTACCCAGCCTACATTTTATACTCATGCATCACACAAACCCAGCCTCCAGGCAAGTCAGGCTCAGCTGGCTGGCAGGCTAGTGGCCCTGCAGCTCTGGTAGCAGGGCTGAAAGGCCTGGGGAAATGATTTGAAGTAATGCACCTCGACAAAACTCTTTTGTCTTTGATTCCTCATCCCCTCCTTCATCTTTGCTGATGGAGCTCCCACATGGATGGGACACAAGGACAGTTCCTTCCCCTGTCAGCACAGTTGGTCTGGGGGGCAGTGAGGATGGGACTCAGTGCCTCTGCTCTCCTGCAGGATTCATCCTTCTCTTTTGTGCACCCCCAGAAACTCAAATGGCAAAGCATAGAGTCATAGAATCACAGACTATCCTGAGTTGGAAGGCACTTATAAGGATCATGGAGTCCAACTCCTGGCTTCACACAGGGCCAACCAAGTCAGAGCATGGGACTGAGCACATCGTTCACATACTTCTTGGGCTCAGTCAAGCTGGGTCTGTGACCACTTCCCTGGGGAGCCTGTGCCAGTGCCCAACCACCCTCTCAGTAGAGAACCTCTTCCTAATATCCACCCTAAACCTCTCCTGTCTCAGCTTCATGCCATTCCCTCAGGTTCTATCCCTGGTCACCAAAGAGAGGAGATGGGTGCCTGCCCATTCACTCTCCCTCAGGAAGCCATAGGCCACAAGGTCCCCCCTCAGCCTCCTCCAGCCTACACAA
>VZTU01019485.1:0-11582 GCA_013400835.1 Zapornia atra | reverse complement strand
AAAAAAAATATAAAAAAAAAAAATCCCAATCCCCAATACTGCTTGCTCAGTCAAGTCCTTTGCCATTTTGGCATCAAAACATATAAAACCAGCTGAGTTAAAGGTTTACCTTGCTAGTTTCTGTGAGTTACCATCGCACAGCCCAAGTCTAAAGTCAGTTTTGGTCTAAATTCAGAAAGAAAATGAGAGCAAGGTCAAATACAGGGTTAAATTCAAGTTCCAATAAAAAAAAAAAAGTTCTATAAGCCTGTTTCCATCTTCAGTACATTTCCCCCCCACTGCCTTCAATGAAACCAAGCTTCAAAGCAAATGCTGTTGAATTGAGCATGGAGACCTGTAAGAAAATGGCTTCCAATCAGAAGCTCTGCAGCCATCAGTGTACCTGTGGTAAATGAAAAGCATTCCAAGTAACAGGTATGCTAATTTCCTATTTGGTCTTTTTAACCCCCACTGTTAGGCAAACTTCTAACATAGTGTATTAGAGAACCTGATTACAACTCAGTTTTTCACTAGTTTAATGGCAGGACTCAATTCAAAGACTTACTTGTATTTTCAATAAAAGCTAAATCTGAATTTCATAACAGGAAAAAAACCCAACCAGAATGGTCATTTATCTTTTGCATAAATTTATCTTTTGCATAATTTTTCCAAAATACAGACTTCTGTGAAATAAAATGTCATTACACAAGAAACATTCACAAGCAGGGCATTTATTTTTTAAGTGAGGAAATAGGAATGTATTCCTAAGTTTTGCACTACCATGCAAAATGTTTGGGTTTATTTTTAATCTTTTAACTCCCTTTATTTAGGAGCTGACAGGGAAAGAGGTTTAATTTTTTTTTAAAGACTGGTACATCTGCACCAATTGCTTTCTTGCACATTATGTGTAGACAAGAAGGTGGAACAGAGCTGGCAATATGAGGCACTAATTAGAACTGTAAATTAAACTTTCCTAAAACTTGACTTTGGACATCGGATGCACACTACATATTTACATTCTGTAAGGAGAAATGTTCACAAAGACTTGCTGGGGAGCAGGTGGTTATAAAGTGCAGGCCCTCTTCTCCAAAGGGACACGAGGTTGCTTTCATCACTTACAATGAAAGTGGAAAAGCTCCTGTAATATTGCTATTTCTGACAACCACAGTGACTACTGAACAAAGCCTTTTATCAACTTACTTTTGTAGAAGTGAAATCAAGTAAATTAGTGTCTTCATCCTTTGCATCATCATGCAACACTATAAAAGCAAGCAAAGGAAACACTTGACTGAGAATGTCAGGGCATCTTGATTAATTAGTAAGACAAACAGGAATACATGATCAGGAGATGTCTTCTACATAGCACTCATCAACTTAATAGTAATCTGGACAGTGGCTTTTATGATGACAGAATCTGAAAGCTAACAATACAAATCCAGAAAAACAGACATGGAAGTTATCTTAAAATGACAAAAACTTACTTTAGCATTAAATTATTAGGGTATTATATGCATGATTAGCTCTATTATGTAGCTATTATACTCAAAACAGGATAAACATAAGAAAGGAAGGCAGACACAAATTCAAAATTTTTCATATAGCACAGGAAAAACACTGTTTCATGAACACCCATATATACTATGCATTCCACACAATTTTATAACTCTTGGATAAAAGATACTCCTGCAGAAAATCCCAGAAAAAAAACCCAAGGTTTTTTTTTTTTTAAATAAACTTTTTTTTGTTAAAAACAACAGGAGGGGAAGAGAAAGACATCGCTTGTTTTTTCTAAGTCCTAGAAAAGTAGTAAGTAAACAATGCATTAATCAAACCTGCCAGCCGACCTATTGTTAACACACCACATAAAATATAAATTAACAGTGAATACTGCCCACCACAAAAATTCCAGAAATACAAGATCCAAAAGCCTTACCTTTCTCATTCGTATCTCTTGGTATCTGGCACAGATCACTCTTTCTCTGAATTAGCTCTGTAAAATCCTCTTCTAGGATCTTAAGACATTGCCTTCAGAAGTAAAGGTGTAAGATCTTAGGGATACCAATCAAACACAAACTGTGACTTCCAGCTCTCTTAGAACTAATCTTGCCCACTTCTTACCAAATTACATTATGTAGAAAAAGGTGCAGTTAATGAAACACACATACACCATGCACACAAAAACGTTATTTTAACTTTTAACTGAAGAGTTTTACCTCTATAATGAATTCATCATCCATAAAGATAGTACTAGAGCTTTTAGGTATGAAGAACCAGCATTTAAGCTAACTAGAAGTAGCGTTAGTAAATTGCTATATAGTCAGCTTCAATCACTTCTACTTAACTAAAAATCTATTAGGTAAGTTATTTACTTACAAGATACACATACATATTGCTGTGAGGTAATAGTATCCTAGTAACTCAGTATTTGACAACTTCAAAGATGCATTTAAAATGTCTTTTTTTCCCTGAAGCTACTCCAAATACTAAAACTTTACATTAACAGCATGTTTTACAGATATACATAACATATAAAAATGGACTCATCTGCAGTACCGCAGAATACAAACATAACTTTCCACATTTACTCAGTACTATTTCCTGACAGTTATACCATCAGAACTTAACACTAAAGCCACTCATCTCAAAACTCATGTACCTTATAGCTTCCATTTTTCTTCTATTAAGCTCTTCATCGCTGCTCTCCACCAACGGCAATTCCTTTTTTCTACTCATGATGGTGTCTGGCTTAAAAACAAAACAAGTGACGAATTCTCTGTAACATACACATTTCATCACTTGAGCTGACAATACAGGTTACTTATATCACTTAATAAGTCAAATGAAAAGGATCCAAAATTTATAGAAAACATAAACCTGTATTTTCCTTTAAAACTGCACCTTTTAATTGTGCCAGAACACTGGCCAGTTTTGCACTATCTGGCTCCTCCACTAGATATGCTAGTTCACAACAACCTTACCACAGCAGAAGACTCTCCTACTGGTCTTCAAGCCTCCCTCCTAATCATATATCCTCAATACACTTGCCCTTCTCTGCAGCACCTCAATGCTGTAGGCTCACACTTGGCAATCCACCATGCCTACCGATGAAGGCTCCTTTCCTTGCGGCCTGCTTTTCTTGCTACTACACAGGAGTGGTTCTCTTGCCTCTCGGCCTGCACCCAGACCACCAGTACTGCTGCCGCCTCGGGGAGACCAGTCAGCAGGCTGAAGCACGGACGCACCGAGACAGCCGGGGACCGATCACCCCAGAGCACGCCCGAAGCCAACCCCCCGCCTCAGCACCAAGGGCCGAGAACAACCAAGCGAGACCCACCGCGCGCCAAAACATCCCACCACAGCCAATCACGGCGAGGCAGGAGGGCGGGAGGGAGGAGGGGGCGGGGCAGGGCAGGGTGCGGTGGTGGCTGGGCCCGGCGCACGTAACCCTCGACACCGCGGTGCGGCCTGAGGCGCTGCCCGGCTGCAGCGGGAGGGGAGGCTCTGCCCGGGCTGATCCCTCCCTCCTTTTTAGTTTTAAGATAGGGTGTTAACTGGGCCTCAACACGTTCGGTCTATCCTTTGGCGTTAGTTTATTCTACATGCGTTCTCATGAGTTGAAGGAAAAGTAAGTGTTCTACCACTCCCGTTGTGGCTGCCATAAATGTAACTGTTTAAACCACCTCTAGTATATTTCAATTTTAAAATTAAAGATACACTGATTTTCCCCCCTGCAATTTAGACACTTGCCAAATCATGAACCCTTGTTCATGGCTAGCTTTCCAAGAGGGAAGTTTCATAACAAAGCCTTAGGTTGGTCATATTTCTGCACCATTCGCACAGTAAAACTAGGTTCTACCCTACACTTTAAAAAGTACTAAGTAAGTGTTTGCTTGGCTGGGGTTTTGACTTGGGTAATAAGGCAGAGTTGGAGAGGTCTCTTGATGTTTTTTTAACAAGAGGGAGATCTAAAGTGATGTGGCCAAGGCAAACAGTAACTCTGGAGAAAAGAGCCGAAGGAGAAAACTACAAGCCTGTGTGCTGAAAGGGCAGAAGAATTTCAGGAATAATGGGGAGGAAAACAGGAAAAAAGCAGTAAAGTTAAAAAATGAGGCAATTCTATGGAGCTATGTCCTTGTTTACTTTCTGGTAGAGCACCAAAATCAGGCAAGCTTGCACTGGTTTTGTTTATGTGCGTTTAATGTGCATGATTTGATTGTGAGGGCCAGAGCTTTCCAGAAGTTATCCTCAAACTGACTCAGCTTGTAAGTAACTTCCCTCAGAAGCTCTCAGGAGGAGAGATTAAGACCTGATTAGACTTGGCTTTGTAGAAAATCCTTGTGAAGATGTTGTCAAATCTCTCACTTTTATTCTGTTTGGTGAAAGTTTGTAGGAAACCCTGTTTGTGAGGCTGAAAATCAGCATGTGTCAGGCTGAACTCAAACAACATAGCTTCCCATTAGCAGTAGCGTGTTTCAGAAACAGCCTCCAGTGGAGTCCTACAAAATACTGTCAAAAAACAAGGCTGGGAACTGAAATTCTTATTTCTCCTTGACATTAAAATTTTTAGACTCAAGTTTAGACTCAAGACACCAGTTCTATGGCACATTATCATTTTCCTGTCTTCAGCTACCCCATGCTCCATAGGTAACTAATTAATCATCTTTTTCTGTCCTGTAAGAACTAACCCCCCTCACCTTCTTCTGCTCTGCAAATAGCAGTCATCTTTTCTTGCAGATTGTCCCATCAGTTTTTGTGATGAAGGTAAATCTCAGGAGTTCTCTGAACTTGTATAACTTTGGAAACTGCTGCTTCCCTTTCAAAACTGAGGAAGGGCTTAGGCACCTCAAATTTTATTTTATCTTCCATATTATACGTTAATTCCAAATTAAAAATGAGCTCTTATAAACATTACTTAAAAACATCATGAATAAAGACTATGGGGTAAAAATGTAGGGTAGGCCATGGCAGACCTGTTTGGATGTAGCAGGGAAAGGGAAGAACCTTGGTTAAAGGCCTGAATGCAATTAACACCAGCAGTGTGCAGAATGGTCTAGAAATTTGCCTAACTGGCTCTTCGAAGAGAAGCCTGATTAGGCCTAACTAGCTCTTTGGTGAGAGGACAGCTCATCCTTGCTTTTATTTCAGCTTTAGCTCTATTTCATAAATAAGTGAAGGAGTGACAAATGCTCACGTGGTCATTTGTTGAAATTCATAAAAATGCAGCTGGACATTCTGTTCTCTATGCTTACAAAGAACTAGAGAACATATACATGTGTTACGTTATGTTATGTTACATGTTTGTAGCTCTGTCAGCCTCTACATGGACGAAAGCACATACACTGCACTCCCTTCAGTTTTTGTGCTCTTACCACTCCGAAAATCTGAAGACAAAACCGGGAACTTGATTTATTGTTTCTGAAAAGGCAACTTTTCCAGAAAAGACGGAACACTTTCTGTATGTGCCATTAGCTATTCAGAGAACATTGCAGTGTTTGTTATTTTTACTCGTAGTATTTAAAACGCAATGTAAAGTCAGTGTTTCTCATGTGGGTAACCACAAGATGGCAGCATGTGTTAACCCTCGGTGTACTCACTCGTCCTGCTGACTTCTACTCCCGCAAGTCTGATGTCAGTCACGTTTGTGGTAGAGAGTACGCTGTACTAGAAAGATAATGCTGAACGGTGACTTTGGTGTGAAGTGTGGTTCATTTTTAAAAACATAGACAAATGTAAGTTTAAAAGTCATATATATATATATTTAGTCTGGATTGTCTTTCCAGCCAGGAGCACGTTCAAATGCAGCCTCCTTTCTCATTGTCTGTATCTTGCCCTTTCTCACCAGAATTGGAGCATGATTCTGTTCCTCTATTCCACTCCTGTGTGACCTCAGCTGGAGTACTGCATCCAACTCTGGGCCCCAAATGTAAGAAGGACATAGAGCTGTTGGAACAAGTCCAGGGGAGGGACATGAACATGATCAGTAAGCTGGAGCACCCATGTTATGAAGACAGGCTGAGAGTCTTGGGCTTGTTCAGACTGGAGAAGAGAAGGCTCCTGGGAGACCTAATACCAGCCTTCCAGTACCTGAAGGGGCCTACAGGAAAGATGGAGAGGGGCTGTTCATTACATGAAAATTCATAGATGTAAAAGTGTTTAATTTAAAACATTACTTTGATTTTTATAAGACAGCTTTAATGCTTGAATTGAGCTTTCATCCTTTAAAATTCCTCTTACAAGCTTTTTACTGTGAGCATAGCAACAGTACTTTTTGTTTAAGTTCTGTCATTTTTTAGCATGTAGGGCAATAGCAGCCAGGGGGTGGATTGTGAGTTAGCCTTGTCCATTGTGCTCAGTTGCCCAATCTGGGAGCCTGACAGAGGTGAAGCTGTTGCAGCTCCATCTCTCAAGGTCCAGGCAGTAGTGAGGCTGAGCATGGATTCCCAATTTTGTTTTATTACTATTGAAAAGACTACGATGTACCTTGACCACATAGTATAAATAGAGAGATCTGGAAATACCTACTTGTTAAACAAGCAGAAAACCTTTTTCTGAGTTCAGCTTTCAACATCTGAAACTCGCTATGTTTGTAGCAAGGCACAGATCTGGGCCCTGATGCAGAAATGAGTATCATCAAAAAGAGACCTGTGGAGTCTGGCCTAGGTGCCTCTGTGTAGGCACTGAAGTCTGTTTGGGAGTCTCCATTTGTGTGTACAGTGATGTATACACATGTTGAAATCTTTTGAAATGCATGTTGTAGATCTGCCACTCTTAGGCTCATTGAAGATTAAATTCCCTCTCTAGGTAAATCAAGCTTTCTCTTTTTCAAATTTTTAAGAAACTTGGTTTTACAGCAAAAATTCCGTATGAAATTCTTCATGGAATATTCTTTTTAGTTCAGATTTTTGGACCATAAGCTATTGTTTAGTTAGTACAATGGGAGAAAAAAAATCTAGGTTTTTTGGATTTGAATGCATAGTTGAGAAGAATGTGCTGGTGAGCAGGCTTGTTACTTGTTTTTACCTTATCATATCCTGTTAAGTTCATCCTTTATTGCTTAGGCAATTTTAAAACACAGTTTCAAAACTACTAAAGATACATGGAGCCTTCAGGAGACTTTATTAGAGCCTAAGGAGTAGCACTACTTGAATAGCATGTAAACCCAGCAGTGCAGATGCTAAGGAATGTATTTTGGAAGCAAATATGTCAAGTGCATACATGCTTGTGTATTCCAGAATTGCTATAAACTCCCTGGGAAAGAAATGGAACGGCTGTCTGTACCGTTGCTTTCAGAAACCAAATGAGATGATAGACTATACTAATAGGGATTCATTAGTGTGTGGAATAGAATATTTAAGAAAGTAGTATAATACACTGTGCTGCAAAGACTGCACGTAGTTTTGATGGCCATATATATATCTACTCATGCATGGAAAGATCAACTCCAGCTATATTTTATGCAGTTTGTTTGCAAGAGAGTGAAGACATTGTAACCTGGGACCAGACTCCCTGGTAAGCTTTATAGTGCACACTGAGGCTTGCAGTGTCATCTTTTCATGTACTACTGTCCATACTAACTGGAGTCAAGGTAGTTATATGCATATTGCAACCACATCCCCCACTGTAGTATGTGTATTATTCAAAGATGAAAATTATTTGCCAGTCACAACCTGGAGGCAAAGGCCTGGGAAAAGCATGAATGCTCTGGAAAATGGGCATGGTCTCGTATCTGTAGAGATTATATATGAAAAATGTGCTGAAGGGAGGTTTGGTTCATGACCTGCATTGAGGCTTTATATGCAGTGGTTATAGCTAGCCAGAGCACCTTGTCTGAAATGGACAGAGAAGACATTTCTTTCCTCAGTTCTCCTTTGGGGTCTTTCATAGCCAACAGCCATGAACTGTATGTATGCCACTATGGATGCTGAGGTAAATGCAGTGATCTGGTCCATGATAAAGAGAAGTCCCAAGAAACCATCCTGTTCTGTTAAAAGCCAAATTTATTAGAGTGTTTTTTGGAATCGCCTATGTGAGGTAAAGGTGAAAGCATCAGCAGTATTCTTTCAGTGCATGTACATGAAGTTTCAGCATTTCAAGATTCAAATATACAGTGAGACTCCCCTGACAGAAGATTGATAAAAATAAGATTTGCTATGTGAGTCTATATAAACCTCTCAGCATCCCACTGGGCTGCTCAGGTTTGATGTCCCTTATCGGACCTCTCTGTAAGATAACACCACCAACTTCTTTTCCTTTCATAACCAAATATAGAAGATAGTTGATTTCTTGAGGCACTTAGAGGATTTACCAGTTAGAACTCTTCATAATGCATTGAAAATGGGGATTGATGAAGTCAGAGTGTGGATTATTCCTATGGTTGGTAAGGCTTTGTCTGATGGTTATGAGCTTGGGTACTGAAACTCGTGACAGTTTAGTACCATAATCCTTCACTAACTTCTTCTATTACTTTGAGCTAGTTAGTTACCTGGTCATCAGTTCCCCTTGCCTGTTTTGGTTGTTTTGTAATGTTTTATCCAAAATTGTAGACAAAGGAGTTGGAGAGCTATTAGGGGTTGTAATACCAGTGAGAAATTTCACATAACATTGGTTCTGAATTCTGTTGCTTTACCAATAAAATGATATTTATAAGACAAGCAGGATTACCACCCCATGGCACACCCACTCCAATTCCTGGTGTAATTACTATCAAATAAATTCTGCCTATTCTAGGAAAGATATTTAACTAGAATATTGTATGTCTTACTGTTTTGTGTTCTTCATGCATAAAGAAAAAGGAATGGAATCAATGACAAATGGAGAATCTGTATTTAAAAAGGCTGTTAAGCAAGTGGGACACATTCTTGGGACTGTGTATTTTAATTTTAAATATATAACTCTCTACACAATGTACAGTATTAAAAATGCAAAAAACATAATGTTTATGGTCCCAGAGAAAGCTCTGATTGTATGCCTCTTGTACCTACTGTTCCCAGAAATGATCTTTGCATTGTTCATTTTTTTGGGTGCACATCTGCTATTTGAGAAAGTGCAAAGTGTTGCTGCTATTGATACAGCATGAGAATTAATACACTCAGAGCTTTTGTTGAATCAAAAAAAAAAAAGTCTGTATTTTAATTTTCACTTCCTTTCTAACTATAAGAAAATATAATGAATGGAAAGTCTTTTGTTTACCTTGGCTGGTGTAGCAGGTTGCTTCATCTTTCATGTATTTATCCGTCTTTCTGATTTTTTGTGGAATAATAATTGAAATATGTAGTTAATAACTTTTATTGGTGAAAAAGCTATTTTTTAGTACATTCACATAATGCTGAACATAAAATTGAGGTTAATAATAAGGAAAAATTACTCCAAATCACTTACAGGAACATACACTTTTGCTTTTTACATTTGAAGGCAGAGATGAAATCACTGTGAGAGATTAGAAGTATGAGAGATTTCTGTAGGGAAGGACTTACATGGGCTCTAACTCTTAGTATGGATGTCACTGAAGAACAGAGTGTAGGATAGAGTTTTCTGTAACTATATGGACAGACATAGTTGTTCATTCCTTCTAAGTGACGTAAAACCAAAAGATACCTGATGAAGTGATGACAGATGTAAATTAAGCAAGAAGTCCGTTCAAAAACAAGTGTACTGAAATATGATCAGTCAGTTTTATGGTCCATGAATTAAACCAGAAGGACTGTTACAAAGAATGATGCACACATGATCTATTATAGCTCTGTTAGCCCCTAGATGCTTATAGCAAGAGTCTACTAAGGGAATCACAGAATCACAGAATGTTAGGAGTTGGAAGGAACCTCAAAAGATCATCTAGTCCAACCTCCCTGCCAGAGCAGGATCACCTAGCCTAAATCACACAGGAACGTATCCAGGCGGGTTGTGAATGTCTCCAGAGAAGGAGAAAGGAAGCACCATTCCTTGTTGGCCCATTTTTATATGTTTGCTCTAAACATCCACTTATGCCCACTGTAAGAGATAAGGCCACTTCTCTCAAATTGTTTCTTTGGCCCAGTATACTTTTTGCATTTATTTCCATGCCAATAGATTCCCACCTCAGGAATCTAATACATGTCTAATACCTAGTTAATATCATAAAGTAATACTGTGAGACAGTGCCTCTCTTTTTGAGGAACTAAATTCAATCATGGCACAAGATGGTTCACTATACTTCCAATAACATTTTTACAAACATATGCTTATTTCAGGTGTTAAGGTTTTTTATGCATGGTTTAAAACCATTTATGTTACCTGCAGCTGATTAGTTATGCATCATATATTTGTGTTGCCACCCTGCTGCCGTTGCTAGCAGCCAGGCCTCTGGACCCACCCCAGCCCAGGTGCAGAGTGGCGCCACACAGAGAAGGGCTTGGAATCACTTTTCAGAAAGAACATAGGATGTATGGTGGTGATTCGGTGCAGTGCTCAGTCAAACAAGCAAAGCAGCCAGCAGCGTGCTTCTGTGTGACTGGCTTTCTGATCCCCTCCTCCTCTCTCCATCTTGTGTGCTTATGTGTCCCTGTGGTCTTCCTTGGCTCCACCCTTTCTCCATCCTTGTCTTCTCCCAGCCCAGGGCCATACATACCCAATGTTGTTTTTCGCTCCCATGTTTCCACACCGGGGAGCAGTTTTGTTGGGTCAGGTGCTGCTAGCCATGCCTCCTTGGACTTCCATGGCATTACTGAGGGGGTTTCCAGGGTACAGCTGTCCCCGCTGGACTCCTCTCCCCAGCGTGATCCCAATTCTTCATTCGGTTGTCTGTGAAGCAGTGCCACCTCTCCCATCACACCCCCTTGACCGCCCGCAAGACCTGGCTCTTCCTCAGGGCACTTGTAACTGCTGTGAGCATCTCAGCCCAGTTGCTATGGTCAGCATATTCTCGTCATGCTCAGGCATATCCCGTGCTGTCTTTGGTTAGCACAGGCTTATGGCAGGCCCTCATCATCAGCTTTGGTGCCTTAAGTCATCCCCCCAGATTGTGTCGCCTGTGTGTCACATTGTATTTTCCTGTCCTCATTCTAGGCACAGTGTGATCGGCTGCTCCAACCCACGGTGGCTGAGAGCAGCCTCCCCTCTGAGCAGACATGGTGTCAGCCCTTTTGAGTGACTCTTCCCAACCTTTGTGCCCTTTGTGCCTGCGGCCTGATTTTGAACGTGCAGGGCCTGGAAGTGCTGGCCCTTGCCCAGAAGACTGAGCTGAAGCGTAGTTAGCCGTGAAAATAGGCAATTTTATTACAAGAACAGACTGAACGTCAGCACCTGTTGGAACCCCAAGGAGCGTGGATGGGACAGAGCAGGGCTGTGATGCTGAGGATGGGGGGGCATTGCTCCAGCAGCAGATGGTGGTGGTACAGTGCCGCCTGGCCGGGATCCCGGCCTTGCTGCTTGCTCAAGTCTTTTGGGCCATTNGTCTTTTGGGCCATTAGGCCCTGCAGGAACTCCTGCACCCAGGTGAAGAATTCCACGATTTTCTGTTGTGGAGAAGGGCAGGAGCTGAAGCCGGCCGATTGTGTTGGTGTGGGCTCTGGCTTCTGTAAGGGGATTGAGGTGGTAGTGAAACGACTCCATTCCCGTGCTGTTGGAGC
>VZTU01019484.1:0-10190 GCA_013400835.1 Zapornia atra | reverse complement strand
TGGCAGAAGGTTTTGGTCCAGCAGTTGATGTTAATGACAGTCTTGGAAATAGCCCCTCAGGCATTCTACTGCTTTATGTTATCACATAAATCCCAGCTCTTAAGCTTCTCCCTAAAGCTGAGGTTTTACTAAACCACAGGTTTAATGAGCTTGAAGGATTTCATTTAGCTGCAGATGATGGTGAGGGGCTGGAACAGGCTGCCCAGAGAGGGGGTGGGTGCCCCATCCCTGGGGGTGTTCCAGGCCAGGTTGGATGGGGCCCTGGGCAACCTTGTGTAGCTCCAGGCCTGGAGGTTGGTGGCCCTGCCTGTGGCAGGGGGGTTGGAGCTCTGTGACCCTTGGGGTCCCTTCCAACCCAGACCAGTCTATGATGCTATGATGGAACCAGACTCCTTCAGTGAGCAACCAATGCCTGAGCTCCTTCTGCCAGCCCACTCTGCTCTGCCAGCTTGCTGCCTCCTGGAGCAAGGTTGAGGATGTTCCTGGATGCTTGGAGCATGATGTGCTCTGTGCAGGTGCTGTTACACCAATACCTGCTTTTCTTGTGGAATAGGCAGGTTTGGGATGCCCATATATATCATCCAACTGGGGCTTTGGAGTTTCTTCTCTTGACTGCTAAGGGAGAATTTGTTTCTGAGCAAGAAGCTGGAACACTGAGTAGTGCTGAGCTGACCTGTGCTGTTTGTGGCACTGAAAAGGGAGAAGTTTTACTGTACTGAGAATTTGATTTTAAAAACATGCAAACAAAAGCACAGGTGGTTTGCTTTGGGATGTTTTCTTTACCTTGTAACCTGAGTACCAACTTACAGCTTTGGTAATCCAAGGACTAGGCTCTCCAGGGGGATGTGCAGGGAATTAGTGTGACCTTAGAGGGTGGAACCACAGGATCCCAGGAGTTGGAAGGGGCCTCCAGAGCCCATGGGGTGCAACCCCCTGCCAAAGCAGGGTCCCTAGGACAGGGCACACAGGGCGGTGTCCAGATGGGGCTGGAATCTCTCCAGAGAAGGAGACTCCACACCCCCTGGGCAGCCTGTCCCAGGGCTCCCTCACCCTCACTGGGAAGAAGTTCTGCATATTGCAGCAGAACTCCCTGTGCTCCCTGAGGCCATCACAAAGCTTTACTGCAAAAGTGACACCCTATGTGAAGGACAGGACACCATGAGTGGCCTGCTGTACTTCTCTAAATGAAACCCTTCCAGTTCCTCCATCAGGGTATTGGTTTGAGCTGCCTGGTATGAGCAAGAGCAGGATGTAAGAACAAGAAACCAACCTGCATCTGAAACTGGACAAGCACAGCTGGGAGGGGTGGCTGCCAGGCAGGACACTGCGCTGCCATCCAGCGAGGCCTGGGCAGGCTGGAGGGCTGGGCAGGGAGACACCAGATGAGGGTCAACAACAGCAAGTGGAGAGTCTGGCACCTGGGGAGGAATAACTGCTGGAATCAGGACAGGCTGGGGTGACCTGCTGGAGAGGAGCTCTGTGGAGAAGGACCTGGGGGTGCTGGTGGGTGACAGGGTGGCCATGAGCCAGCAGTGTGCCCTGGGGGCTGAGAGAGACAAGGGGATCCTGGGGGTATCAAGAGGAGTGTGGGCAGCAGGTCACAGGAGGGGATCCTCCCCCTCTGCTCTGCCCTGGTCAGGCCCCACCTGGAGTGTTGTGTCCAGTGCTGGGCTCCCTGGGATCAAACAGCCAGGGATCTCCTGGAGAGAGTCCAGAGGAGGCTGAGGAGATGCTGAAGGGCCTGGAGCATCTCCCCTGTGAGGAAAGGCTGGGTGAGCTGGGGCTGTTCAGCCTGGAGAGAAGAAGACTCAGGGGGGACCTTATTCATGTTTATAACTCTCTGAAGTGTGGGATGCAGGGGAAATGGGCAGCCCCTTCTCAGTGTCTGTGGGGACAGGACAAGGGGCAATGGCTGCAAGTTGGAGCACAGGGAGTTCCACAGCAACCTGGGGAAGAACTTTTCCCCAGTGAGGGTGAGGGAGCCCTGGGACAGGCTGCCCAGGGGGTGTGGAGTCTCCTTCTCTGGAGAGATTCCAGCCCTGTCTGGACACCGCCCTGTGTGCCCTGTCCTAGGGACCCTGCTTTGGCAGGGGGTTGGACCCCATGGGCTCTGGAGGCCCCTTCCAACCCATACTGTTCTGTGATACACTTATCTGCTGTGATTTCCTTAGCCATCTGATTGTATTTCCTTGTTCAAAGGAAGGAGTGCTTGCTTTTAAATGTTTATTCCCCTTTGGATAGCTAAGGAACCAATCTCCTGCTCTCTTCTGAGATGTGATTAGCATAAGGGAAATGGATTATGGTCTGCTATTGCTCCCAACCCAGCTTCAGGAGGCTCTTGAACACACTATATCTCACTAGGTGGTTCAGACCAGAAGTTGTACCTCTCAGATTGGTGGCAGACACTTTGTGCTGACAAAATGTATGGTTAGAAAAGAGATTGGAGTTGAAATCTCTCTGGGTAGGATGCTCTGACCTGCTGTTAGACTGCAAGGGTCTTATTTGTTTCCCTGTGTTGCAGTGCAGCTACTAGAAAAGAGCAGCAGCTCAAAGAGCAGTTAGCAAGTGTGGAAGCTGGATGGAGGATGAGAACAGCAGGCTGATTCACACCAGCATGCCTGCAGGCATGCCAAGTGTTGAAGGCCTAGGGATCATCACCAGGCAGGGGGGCTTGAATGCAGCTTTGGGGGTGGGTTGCCCCATCCATCTCTGAGCAGACAGAGCAACCAGCTCTGGCAGTTTTTACTCACACTGCCAGAATTTAGTGTTTTGCCATTTGTGCAGAAATAAGGTGCCTTTATCATAGAATCATAGAATCACAGACTGGGCTGGGTTGGAAGGGACCCCAAGAATCAGAGAGCTCCAACCCCCCTGCCACAGGCAGGGCCACCAACCTCCAGGCCTGGAGCTACACAAGGTTGCCCAGGGCCCCATCCAACCTGGCCTTGAACACCCCCAGGGATGGGGCACCCACCCCCTCTCTGGGCAGCCTGTTCCAGCCCCTCACCACTCTCTCTGTAAAGAACTTCCCCCAATATCTAATCTAAACCTTCCTTCCTTCAGCTT
Organism: Zapornia atra; assembly: GCA_013400835.1. Taxonomy (NCBI): domain Eukaryota; kingdom Metazoa; phylum Chordata; class Aves; order Gruiformes; family Rallidae; genus Zapornia; species Zapornia atra. The sequence goes on along the minus strand of VZTU01019484.1, from coordinate 7,124 downwards.
TAATCCATCCCCCTNGTCCCCCCACAGCCTTCTCTTCTCCAGGCTGACCCAGCCCAGCTCCCTCAGCCTCTCTTTGTAGGGCAGCTGCTCCAGCCCTCTGAGCATCCTCGTGGCTCCTCTGACCCCTCTCCAACAGCCCCACATCTCTCTTGTGTTGGGCCCCAGCTCTGGACACAGGACTCCAGCTGGGGCCTCCCAGGGCAGAGCAGAGAGGGACAATCCCCTCCCTGTCCCTGCTGCCACCCCTCTGCTGATGGAGCCCAGGATCCCATTGGCCTTGCCAGCTGCCAGAGCCACTGCTGGCTCATGGGGAGTTCCTCACCCACCACAATCCCCAGGTCCTTCTCACAGGGCTGCTCTCCAGGAGCTCTTCTCCCAGGCTGGATCTGTGGCTGGGATTCTTCCAGCCCCAGTGCAGCCCCTGACCCTTGGCAGTGCTGAACCTCATTAGGTTCCCCTGTCCCATCTTTCCAGCCTGTCCAGATCCCTCTGGATGGCTCCTTTCCTTCTGGTGTGTCAACCTCCTCCTGTTGTGTACAGACCCTTTGTGTGAGCAGGTAGAGCACCAGCTCTGGGCACTGCCCTACACTCTCACTGCCTGCTCTGTTTGCCTGGGATGCTTTCATCCCTGGAGAGGTTTGTCCCTTCATCCCTCTGATGCTGCTGCTGCCCCATGTGAGTGAACAGCCCAGAAGTGGGGGTGAGGGAAGAGCTGCTTCCTTTGGCCGACGCATTGCTGCGTGCCAGGGCTGTGCTTGCTCAGCTCCTGGGGGTTGAATCAGTGCCCCATTCCCCTTTGGCTGCCAGAGGCAATGCTCCAGTTGTCTTTTGGGCTCTCTTCCTTTGCTTAAACAGGTATTTGTTTCTTTCAGGGCTTTCACTAGCTGTTGAGAACCATGTCTGACAACGGAGAACTGGAAGACAAGCCACCAGCTCCTCCCGTCCGGATGAGCAGCACTATCTTCAGTTCAGGTGGCAAGGACCAGTTGTCTGCCAACCACAGCTTGAAACCCCTGCCCTCTGTACCAGAAGAGAGGAAACCTAGGAATAAAATCATCTCCATATTCTCTAGCACTGAAAAAGGTAAGGTGCCTCTCTTCTCTACAGGTTACTCCTTGTAGTCTTTTACTACTCCTCTTAGAAGCTTTGCTGCCTCTTTACACCTTTGAGTCCAACCTGCCCAAGTGTAGGGGATCAGAAGAAGCATCACAAGGTGGGTTTATGTGCTCTCAGGTGTTTTCTTTTCCTCTGGGCTGTTTGAAGGTGAAATGCTAAGTCAGAGAAACTCAGTAGCTCCCTGAGGAAAAAACCCCACCTGTTGCTTCTCATGTTTGCTGCCCAGTTGGAAGTAAAGCATTTCTAAACACCCCTAATAAATGTTTGTGATTCCCAGGTATCCTATTCCTTACCTTTTCCCTGGGCTAAATGCAGATTTCTAGTTTCAACTGAGCATCCAGTTGTTTTGGAAGTTACTTCATGTCCATGACCACTTATGTGCTCCCTTGGGAGGAGTGAGGGAGGAGCAAAAGAGGTTGTAAAGCAATGGCAGAAGGGCAGGGGGTGTGTGAAGGAGAGTTGAGAAAAATTGAAGTCTGTGTAACTGCTAATGATTACTAGTGGGGGGGGAAAAAATCTGCCTTGCTGTAAACAAGGATTATTTCTGAGAAAAATATTGCTACAGTGAAACTAGGCTGTATTTGTGCTTTGTTTCTGTTCTGTTTCCCTTATGATGAATGTATGTACAGCACTGGAGCCCCAAGCCTGGTTCTCTAGGGTGTCTGTATCTGTGTATGACAAAACAGTGGATAGACAGAACTATCTTCCACCATCTGGTGTGGTAAAACTGCACAGGGATTTACAAGCCAGACTTGCTGCCTTGATGCATTGTATTAATCACTTCCAGTTGGCATTTTTTGTGAGTTACTACTACCAAGATGTGTAAGGGGGAGACTCTGCTGCTCATCATAGAATCAGAGAATGGTCTGGGTTGGAANCTCTCTGGAAAAAACTTCCCCCTAATATCCAATTTAAACCTTCCTTCCTTTAGCTTTAATCCATCCCCCTTGTCCTGCCAGTTTCTGCCCTTTTAAAAAGCTGATTCCCCTCCTGTGTCTCTGCTCCCTTCAGGGACTGGCAGGCTGCAATGAGGTCCCCCCACAGCCTTCTCTTCTCCAGGCTGACCCAGCCCAGCTCCCTCAGCCTCTCTCTGTAGGGCAGCTGCTCCAGCCCTCTGAGCATCCTCGTGGCTCCTCTGACCCCTCTCCAACAGCCCCACATCTCTCTTGTGTTGGGCCCCAGCTCTGGACACAGGACTCCAGCTGGGGCCTCCCCAGGGCAGAGCAGAGAGGGACAATCCCCTCCCTGTCCCTGCTGCCACCCCTCTGCTGATGGAGCCCAGGATCCCATTGGCCTTGCCAGCTGCCAGAGCCACTGCTGGCTCATGGGGAGACCCTCACCCAGCAGAACCCCCAGGCCCTTCTCAGCAGGGCATCTTAACATCTCCTAGCTGTGCCCTTGGCTCCCTGCGCCTCACCGTGCTGGGCAGGCCTGGTTCAGTCATGCCAGCACATGTTTGACTGCTGGGAGAGACTTTGCCCCTCTGGTTATTTATTTGCTCAGCTGAGTATTTCCCTCAGGGCTGGTTCTTCCCCTCCTGGGCTGTGCAGTCCCTCTGCAGCCTCACCCTGGGGACAAACCCTGGAGGCAGGTTTCCCTGGGTTCCCAAGAGCTGGCAGAGTTTCTGCTCTGAACAGTGGGTGTGTTTTCCTTTGAGGATGGAAAGCTGAGGCCAGTGTAGCTTTTGGAAGCAGAAGAGTTATTTCACAAGGTCACTTATTGTGAAACAACTGCCTGTGTCTAGAGCACAGCAATAGTAGTGGTGCTCTCTTTGGGTTTGTTGGGGGTTTTTCCTGGCTTGAGTAAAAGCCTTAAAAAGGTAAGGAGAAGGTGAGGAGCTACTCCAGGTTGGTGGCAGCACCTTGAGAGAGAGACTCTGGGCCTGGTGAGTTTTGAAGGTGGTGAATCTGGGTGCTGTCAGCTAGATGCACTGCTGTGTGTTGAGCAGGTCCTGCCTCAGCCCTCCAGTGCTGTGGGAACTGGTGTTTATGATGGTGTCATTGGTCATGGGAGGAACTGCCTCCTAGAAATTGTTGTGGCAGGTGCTGCAAGAAGATCTCTAGGAAGGATCAAATGTGTCCATCTTCAGCTGAGGAGAATGCTCCAGGAGTTGGGGTGGCACTTCTCTTGCCACTCTGCTTTGCTCCCTCACTGCAATGTTTGCAGCCCTTTTTAACAGCCATGGGGTGAACAACTGAGAAGGTCAGCTCACATGAAGGTTGGTTTGGCTTTCTTTGCCTTGCTCTGAACCAGCAGCACAGTGGAAACCCTGTGTTGTGCAAGGAATTGCCAGTGCAGGCAGGTGCAGTGCAGCTGCAGGGCTTTGGGATGTGGTTTATGCCTTCACTTCTCCTTCCATTTCCTCTTTCTGTCTTCACAGTGGGTTTGGGTGTTGCTGAAATGGCTGGGGAGGTGGTTGAAGGCATAGAAATATAGACTGGCATGGGTTGGGAGGGACCCCAAGGATCACAGAGCTCCAACCCCCCTGCCACAGGCAGGGCCACCAACCTCCAGGCCTGGAGCTACACAAGGTTGCCCAGGGCCCCATCCAACCTGGCCTTGAACACTTCCAGACTGAACCTGTGTGTGTTTTTGGAAAGCTTTAAAATAGTCCCCTAAACCAAGGAATGTTTGTCTGTGAGCACAACTTGTTAAAGGAGGTGCTGTGGGGCATGGCCTGGGTGGGGGGTGACATGCTGCTGGCTCCAGGCAGATCTCTGGGTGGGGGTTCAGCTGAGGTTCAGCAGCTCAGAGCATACCCCCTGCAGCTGCCTCCTGCCACCAGGCTGTGGAGAAAGTCCAGTGCTGGGCTCCCTGGGCTAAAAGGGACAGGGATCTCCTGGAGAGAGTCCAGAGGAGGCTGAGGAGATGCTGAAGGGCCTGGAGCATCTCCCCTGTGAGGAAAGGCTGAGTGAGCTGGGGCTGTTCAGCCTGGAGAGAAGAAGACTCAGGGGGGACCTTATTAATGTTTTATAACTCTCTGAAGGGTGGGATGCAGGGGAAATGGGCAGCCCCTTTCCAGTGTCTGTGGGGACAGGACAAGGGGCAATGGCTGCAAGTTGGAGCACAGGGAGTTCTGCACCAACCTGGAGAAGAACTTTTCCCCAGTGAGGGTGAGGGAGCCCTGGGACAGGCTGCCCAGGGGGTGTGGAGTCTCCTTCTCTGGAGAGATTCCAGCCCCGTCTGGACACCGCCCTGTGTGCCCTGTCCTAGGGACCCTGCTTTGGCAGGGGGTTGCACCCCATGGGCTCTGGAGGCCCCTTCCAACCCCTGGGATTCTGTGATTATTTCTCCTACATATGCTTCTTACAGGAAGAATTAAGTGATTTTTCCTTAGGAAAAAAGGGGAGTTGAATAATGGAGCTTAAAGAACCTCTCTGAAAGGTGTCATCTTTGACACCTCTCTGAAAGGTGTCATCTTTTTCCTAATCTTGGACTGAAATCTGGTTGGTGGGTTGGTTTGTGCAGCACATGCTGGGGGGCTGAGCCCCAGCTCTTGTTCCCTATAGATGTCAGGTGCTCCTGAACAGGATCCTTCCTGAGGAATGTGACTTTTTGGTTTTTATCTTCTTCTTCCTTTGTTTCCCCTTGCTTTCACATAAACAACTGGAACAGGACAAGGAGGAAAGTGTACTTTCCTTCAAGGTTTTCACATGAGTTTCTCCTGTCCTGTGACTGAACCATGTTCATGAGAACACTTGACAGCCCCTTTGCTTTTTGGCTGGGACCTGTGCAGCCATATTAAAGATATCCTGTTTATAATAGCCCTGGCTTTCCACTGCATTGTTCAGCTGGAGGCAGCCCACATGGCTTTTCATTTGTAAGCATTGTCCTCAGCTCCTGTCCTTCCTCTCCCACCAGTGTGAGGGGATTTCAGACAGATTCTCTGGCCCTGAGCAGCACCATCTATGCTTACCTCACCTTCAGTAACTTCTTCCTGTGGAGGAACCAAGAGGCTGCCACTTTAGATTCTTTTTCTGTCCTAAGACTCTCTGACTTGGGACTTTTTTTAAGGCTTATTGAAAAGCAACCCCACTTTTTCAGCCCTTTGGCATGCAACCATGAAATGGCAATGAAGTGAGGCTCTAGAACAGTGTGTGTGTGCTGCTTTCCCTCATGCTTAGGAACACTGTGGTGTTCCAGTTCTCCTGGACAAGAAATGCAGCTGATCCAACAGCTCTCTGAGCCTGCAGGCATTCCCAGGATCACACATGCAAGTTTTCCTGGTATCAGGCTAGACATGCTCTATAGCTTGCTGTCTCAGTCCTGAGAGGAAGCCTCCAGCATATCACCTTTCTACCCAGCAGCAAGCACACTCCTCTGCCCTGGCAGAAGAGCCTGAGCTCTGCTCTGTCTCCTTGCAGGAACAAGAAATGGGCCAACTTAACTCTGAACCTTTTCTGGGTGCAGGAAACAGAAGGGTGTATTTTATATGTAGAGCTAACACCAAGTTGCCTTCTACTTTTTATTTACTTTGTCAGGAAAAATAGGTAATATTACCTCCCCCCCAACCCCCACCCCCTCAGGCTTTAGAAAACATCTTATCAATTTAATTGAATCTCAGTTGGATGGTGCACATGGTCCTTCTCATTCTCTCTTCTTGCTTCTGGTACATTAGTATACTTGCCTTCTTTGTTTTCCCCTTTGAATTTCAATTAGGTAATTGCTCTGAGGCTATAAACTCTCTTCAGCACAGGAAGTCCTAATTTGCATTAATTACCTTGAATTAAAGCAGGGAGGCAACAGAGTTTTCACTGCCTTTAGGGTGAGCTTGTGGTTGGGTTGAAGGTGGCTTGGGGGTTGTTCTTAATCCATGTTATATGGCCTTTTTTTTGCACTGTAAACATCTCCTGTTGAGATCTCAAGTGCTCTACCAAGCTCCCTGGGCTAGAGCTCATGTGCTAGCACCACATGAATGGTTTGGATAGGGGGGACTTTGGGTTCTGAAGCCTTGGAGCCACTTGAAAACCACCAAATCACTTGCAAACACCTCCATCCAGGATGCTGAGCAACAGCTCCCTTCATCCTCACTGCTGTCCTGTGGGGGTTGGACACAATAAGACTTTAAATCCTCACTCAGTAGATCTCTGCCTTTTTCAGGAAGCAAAAAGAAGGAAAAGGAAAGGCCAGAAATCTCCCCACCATCGGATTTTGAGCATACCATCCATGTGGGCTTTGATGCTGTTACTGGAGAGTTCACTGTAAGTACACCTGCCTGGAAGGTGCTCAGGAAACAGCCATAGTGAAGCTGCTGTGGTGTTCTAGAATGTGAAGCCTGAGTTAAGTTGCTTTTCTCAAAACAATCCTGTTCCTGTGTATTGGTACAGCATGCAGAGCAATGAGGCTGTCACCTGGTAGTACTTCTCTGACCTGTTAGCACTTCTGCAGGGTAAATGTCAGCCCTGACCCCTGGGAGAGGAAAAACCCTCTTCAGTTTCCTGTCGTTAGTGGGTAACACTGGTTCCCTTGAGCTCTTCTGTATTCCCATTCCTTGTGTCTGCCTTAATAACACCTAAAGAACTGGTGTTGTGTGGGCACAGTGCTTTGTGTGCTGTCACCTGTGCACCTATGGCTCCCCATTCAAAGCCCATCCTACTTATTCCTGTGTTTAAGGCTGAGCATGTGCATTTTATAGAGGAAATTGATTTGTTCTGCTTAAAAATGAAATCTTGAAGCTATTAGAATGCTGCTTGAAACAACCTCTTCTTGTTTCTTCAGGGAATGCCAGAGCAATGGGCTCGATTGCTTCAGACCTCAAATATCACTAAGCTAGAACAGAAGAAGAACCCCCAGGCAGTACTGGATGTGCTGAAATTCTATGACTCCAAAGACACAGCAAAACAGAAGTATCTGAGCTTTTCTGCTCCAGGTGAGAGCCCCAGTGTGTGTGAGTCTCCCTGAAGAGGAATTGGGTGTTTGGAACACAGGCTTCCTCTCTTTCAGAAGAATGAATCAGATTCAAATGCTGAAAAAGCAAGCTGTCTTTCATAGAATCATAGGCTGGCATG
>VZTU01019483.1:148452-165552 GCA_013400835.1 Zapornia atra | reverse complement strand
ACCACAGAGCTGACTGCAACACCTCACCCTGTGAATAAAGTAAGAGCAGCTCATCTACTTTGTATTCTGCCCAGTAAGAAATCCTTTGCTGACCAATCAATGTGTGCTTGTTTTGCAGCACCGCTGGATTTGGGAATGGGTCGTAGGCTACAGACCAGTTTGTTAAGAAATACTGATGTGCAGTGTTCTCACATGGAGTAAGATGCAGTGATGACTCTGCACTTACATAAACTTCAGAAAAAGTTTTTTAAAATCTTCCTGTATTAAAAAATACCCTCAAGAACTAGATCAAATCAAAGATCTGAGGTCTTTGTCTGGTTTACTTCAATTTTAACCAGTGGTTAGACACTATGTGGAGAAAGATCTCTCTACCATTCTAGCTTCATGCTTTTAGCTAGAAGAGTCCTGAGCCAAGTGTCCTGTGTCACAGCCAAACCTGTGGCCCTCTCAGGTGCAAAATGGTAGAGCTCTCTCTGTGGGGTTAATGCCAGAAAATTCAGGAAGCGGTTCTTACAGTGATATTTATCTCCTGTAACCAAGAGAACCCTCTCAATCTGCCAGAATTGAGCCATATATCTGGCTCCTCAGGAGCTGCATTGTCAGGACTCCCTTCATTGCACACAGTGGAGAACCCACTAAACTTTTCCTGGACCTGAAGTGTACTGGCAGCATTCTTGTGGGGTGCAGATTGTGTGTAGCCGTGCACCTTTTCCTTATGCAGCTGCGAGTCTTTGAGCATGCAGAATGTCCATGGGGAATGGCACCACACAACTTCTCTTCTGAATGTCCCACTCCATGAGAAAAGTGGGATCGTTGCATAAAGTGCTCGCGTTCACACATCAAGGTGAGCATGTGATGGAGCTTGAGATGGCACAGGCAAAGAAGAATCAGTCCAAATTGGAGACTGATTTTTCCCTTGGCAATCCTACCTGTCTGAAAGTGCTACATTAGGTTGGAAATCATAGAATCATAGGGGTTGGAAGGGACCTTGAGAGATCATCGGGTCCAACCCCCCTGCCAAAGCAGGCTCCCTAGGACAGATCACACAGGTAGGCATCCAAACGGATCTTGAATATCCCCAGAGAAGGAGACTCCACACTCCCCTGGGCAGCCTGTCCCAGGGCTCTGTCACCCTCACTGTGAAAAAGTTCTTCCGCATGTTGGTGCAGAACTTCCTGTGCTCCAACTTGAAGACATTGCCCCTTGTCCTGTCCCCACAGACCACTGAAAAGAGGCTGGCTATTTCCCCCTGTGTCCCACACTTCAGGTATTTAAAAACATTAATCAGATCCCCTCTTAGTCTTCTTTTCTCAAGGCTGAACAGTCCCAGCTCTCTCAGCCTGTTCTCATACGGGAGATGCTCCAGGCCCTTAATCATCTTCGTAGCCCNTCTCTTAGCCCCCAGGGTGCACTGCTGGCTCACGGCCAACCTGTCATCAACCAGGACCCCCAGGTCCTTCTCCGCAGAGCTCTTCTCCAGCAGGTCATCCCCCAGCCCATACCAATTCCAGCAGTTATTCCTTCCGAGATGCAAGACTCTACACTTGCATTTGTTGAATCTCATCTGGTTTCTCCCTGCGTAGCTCTCCAGCCTGTCCAGGTCTCTCTGGATGGCAGTGCAGTGTTCCTCATGTCAGCCACTCCTCCCAGCTTCGTATCATCAGCGTATTTGCTGAGGGTGGATGCTATTCCCTCATCAGGGTCGTCATTGAAGATATTGAACAGGACTGGACCCAACACCGAGCCCTGGGGAACACTGCTAGTCACAGGTCTCCAGTGAATTCTGGCATTGTTTTAGAAAATATGTTCCTTTGCAATGTAGGGCCCAAAACAGAAAAATAAAGCGAAACAGAACAACTGTCACAACTCCCAAATGGGTTGAAGTCTTGGGTAAAGAGTAAAGATTCTGCCCAGCCACTGAATTGATACTATCCCTTCCTTATCCAGAAATCCTGTATTTGAGAATAGAGAGGCTATTTCTGGACAGGCTGTTTTCCTGGTAGTGGAAGCTCCCTTTCAGCTGTATCGCCTTTGGAAGGCATAATATATTTGATGTGAATGCCTGTGAGAAAAGGGAATTTGATCAGGTGGAAGAAAGGATGAGTAGGTTATCCAACATGGGGTGTTTTGTTTGTCCGTTGGGTTTTTTCCCTCCCCTGCAGTCTTTTGATCTTTATTGATTTCAAATGCAAAGTTATAAAATATCACAACAGTGTGTCAGTCAAGGCAAAAGGCATGACAGAGGGTTCCAGAAGTTGGTCCCATTTTTATTCTTTGGAGTTCTCTAAAACTTAATTGAGAGAACATAACACATTCTTTCTAAAGAAATGGGAATTGTTTGTGAGATCAGTACTTATCTGTGTGAGACCCTAATTCTGGGTATCCCTAAGATTTGGTCATGTTTGGAAGTGGACATCCTGATTTTTCATCTCTCTGGGCACAGCAGTATTGGTGATACATAGAAAGGTACCTTCCTGGAGATTCCTATGCAGAATATTTAAGCATAGATGTGGATGATTAATTCTCTTACCTTAGGCTCTTTATATACTCTAAATTCACTTGACTTCTTAACAGGATTTGCTGAAGGTTGGGCACTTGACTGATGAATTATGGGCTGACTTTTAAATGTCCTACACTTTTATTTCACAAAATTTAGAAGAAACTAATAGCTGAATCTTAAAGTTTACCTTCAGATGGCTTTACACAAATTTGTTAATGTCCTTTGGAGGAAGTCCTGTTAGAAGCATTTATGAAACTCATTTGATTTGCAGTAATGGGTAATGCGGTTTGGCTCTTCGCTGTTCCTGCTTTGCTGTTCTGCATGGCCCAATGTGTTTCATAGTCTATGTGTCTCAACTCAATTAGCAGCACGCTGCCAGTCAGAGATAAGCCCATGGACAGGCATACTAGTCAAGGCAGATGAAAGCCCCAAACAATAGTTCAGTCCAATGTCATTCACTTAATACAAAAACAGAATTTCAAGCTACTAACAGAGCAACCCAAAATATTTAGTTGAAAGAGTCAGATGGTTTCCTGTCCCTATTGAAGCCTCTGGAGGATGGGAGACATCTAACTCCTTGGTAGCTAATGCTGTCATTGCCTCTCCACCTCTGCAATCTGTCCCCCCAGTTGCCCATGTGATAAGATGTCTGGGCCTCTTCTTGTAATGTAGGTGTGCTAGGCCTTCCAGAGCATCTTTAAAACTTGCCTCAGAGACAAGATGGTAATGGAGTCTTAGTGGATGTCTCCTGTCTTCGAAACTGAGATACATCAGGTAGGGAGAGGCAGTGCTCCAGGCTTTCTATTTTATCATAGAATCATGTAATATGCTAGATCAGAAGGGACCTTTAAAGGTCATCTAGTCCATCTCCCCTGCGGTAAGTATTTTGTACTCTCAGGCCAGCAAACCTGTGTAATGTGCCTGACCTTTCTTCTGAAATGTCCCCTATGGCAGAGAAGCCAGGATGATGGTGTTTGTATTGTCTGACATAGCTGACCCAAAATATTTTATACCAGCATGCCAAACCCCCTAAGGAAGCTAGCAACAGTGGTACATAAGGCACTGAACCAAAAAGTTTTTAGGAGTGGACCTGAAGAAAAAGAATGAAGAGGAGGAGGCCATAGCCAGACTCTGGCTTTTTTGTGGAGGACAGGAGAGAGAGAGACTGATTTAAAAGCAGTTCTTTTGCACCTGAAATGCCCTGCTGTGAAGCACATTTAAAAGTTTACCAAAATTAGGGCAACAGCAGTGAAGCCTGTTCAGAAGAACTCCTGCCCATGAAAACCCAAGGTAATTGAAAACCTGGTATGAGTAAGATTCCTACTGTGAGAGGGACAATGGCTCTCATTCTGTCACCAATGGACTAGTGTAATTCTGGGCTACCACTTCATCACCTGCCAGATCAACTTGTATGTCAGTGAGACCTTTTGGGTATCATCATTTATGTCCTAGAGTTTGCTCCACCATCTTGAGAAGGATCTTGCTTTGTCTGTGCCATTACAGCAGAGCAAGAGTGCAATTCAGCTTAATGATCGTGGAGTTTCTACCCCAACCTTGCTGTGTGATGGCATGGGGCCAGGGGCTCCTGCATGGAGCTGTGGATGTGTAAGTGTGCTCGGTGGAATCTGGACACAGAGAAAGAGGAACCTTTGAACATCCCTAACTGAAGTAGCTATCACTTTTTCCCTTCTCCTCCAGGATCACCACGGAGTTTCTCAGACCACTTCCCCATGCCCCTCTGTGCAATGTACATTTATCAGGTTTGATTTTCCCTGTCCTATGTCGGTGCTGATCTCTGTAGAGTAACTGGGCTCCTGCTTAGAATAGCAGAGATGCAAGAATCTAAATATCAAACAGTAAGCATTCCCAAGTCTGTGAATATCAGGCATGCATTCCTCTCTCTCTGAAGAGCTGTTCTCAAATATTTGTTCTCAAATAACACCAATTTTTGTGTGTATTAAAAATCCCAACTCAAGCCTTTCATTAGCAACCCATGAAACAATCAGCCTGAGATACTGAAGTTCACAGAATCATAGAGTACCAGGTTGGAAGGGACCTCAAGGATCATCTGGCAGGTCCTTTCTTGGCAAAAGCTCTCTCTCAGTAAAAGATGTTCTGTGAAAACTGAAGTTTGGATGCAGAGAAAAAGATGGTGGGTAGAAGTATAGAGCAACTGAAAGAACTGTGAAAAAAAAGGCATTTTTAATCTGTATGAGTAAAAGCCAATAGTTTAAGAAAATAAGGTTGTTAGAATATGAAATTTGAGAAATGTGGGAACCATGGGTTTAGGACCATATTGCATTGGGAACCATCAACCAAAATTTGAGCAAAACACTGCCAGATTTTCCTAATATAATCTTAGAGAATCCCATTAGCATTTACCAGGTGGAAGAACATAATGAAACTAGAACACAAGTTTTAAGGAAAACAAGAAAAGACCAAATGGAGAAAAGCAGAAAAAATTCAAATTCATAGGAACATTTGGAGACAGAGGAAACTCCAGTGGCTTACAAGGAATGGCACTGGAGATGTGAGAGCAAACAGAATTTTATGCACTGACACACCAGAGGGGATTTCTTACTAGTAACTGTTCAAAAGACTTCCCTGCCTGAAGCCTGCAGTATTACTTTGTAAGCAGGATCTATGACCAGATGTAGATGTGATACTTGAACGTACAGCAAGGGGTTTCAGAGAAACCTGATTGTCTAAGAAGTGGTCTGGTATGGCTGGTAGGCTAATTCTTTCTCTAGTAAAAACAAATAAACATTATTAAAAGGTAGTGGTTGTAGCTATATCCAAACCAGGGCTGAACATGAACGATGGCATTCAGCAAATTTACACAGTAAACATCTCCATAAAACCTTGTTGCTAGGGTCTTTTCTTGCAGTTACAATGAAGAAAACACCTCTGTGGGTGCTTCTGACCAGCTTGAGATGCTTTCAAACAATAAGAGTTGTACATTACAAGCACATTTTCCTCTCTGTTAACTCTAAGACTGCTTGAGACTTAAAATTCTTTCACACAGGACAAAAAATTGCCCTAATGATGCCAGATGAGAATATGGTTTGGCCTGCCTGTGATCTATATCATTCTCCTGAAAGCTTCAAAAGGACTGCTGTGTTTTGGAATAGGTTATAAGCAAATTGCTGTGCAATCTCCTCAAATTTTGAAGCAAGAGATGGTGAACAGGATACATGAAAAGCACGTACATGGGGAAAAAATAGAAAAGTTCTCAGCTAGATCTGTATTACATTGCCCTCAGATGGAAGCAGGTATCGAAGAAAAGCTCAAATGTGAAATATTAAAATAAATCAAAATTTATCAAACAAAACCATCTGTGATACCCAAGAAGGCTTAGATTTATGGTCTAGCATAGTCATAAATTACTTCTTTCCTGGAAAAAAATGTGTATTGTTTTTAGAATACTGTCTTCAGGAAATCAAAATAATACTGTTAGTAAGTATGGTTTTTAAGTATGCTATTTCCAATAAAAAGAACATGTATTTACTATAATAGCATATAGGTTGAGACAGTGACAAAAAAGCACTGTCATAGAACTAGAAGGGCCACCAAGATGATGAAGGGAGTGGAACACCTTCTTTATGAGGAGAGGCTGAGGGAGCTGGGCCGCTGTAGCTTGCAGAAGAGGAGACTCAGGGATGACCTTATTAATGTTTATAAATATGTAAAGAGTGAGAGTCAGGAGGATGGAGCCAGGCTCTTCTCAGTGACAGCCAGTGACAGGACAAGGGGCAGCGGGTGCAAGCTGGAGCACAGGAAGTTCCATGTGAATGTAAGGAGGAACTTTTTCACTGTGAGAGTGACAGAGCCCTGGCACAGACTGCCCAGAGAGGTTGTGGAGTCTCCTTCTCTGGAGACATTCAAAACCCACCTGGATGTGTTCCTGTGTGATTTAGTCTAGGTGATGCTGCTCTGGCAGGGGGGTTGGACTAGATGATCTTTCAAGGTCCCTTCCAACTCCTAAGGTTCTGTGATTCTGTGATTTGGTGGTCTGGAACTTAAAAATACAGCAAACTAAAAAGGATTTTAGGCATAATACTGCAAAAAGGTACAAGGTAATGAGTGTGAGAAATGGTGGAAAATGGTAGTAAGGATGATTCTAAAAACTGAAGAACCAAATTCAGATCTTCATTTGGCATATCCGATTTACAGTCTTGTATGTGCGGACTACCACTTGCTGAAATGCTGTTCAGTAGGAGGCTTAGGCTTGACAGGACTCCATTTTCATTACTAAACTTTGACTTTTAGCCTATGTCTTTCCCCTGACCCTTGGTGCTCTGTGTTCCATGGATAGTATTGTCACTGTAAATACATTTCAGACTTTCTCCCTCTCTGCCGCTCAGTTCCGCAGGTCAGTGTTCGCCTCCCCTCTGCTTATCCCCTGTGATTTCAGCAGTATCTTTCCCTGCCATTTGCTCGTTATGTTTTTATAGTCAGGCTCAACCACTGGACCCACACTGCTGCCTCTAAAAGATGAAATCAGACAATGCAGACTGTCAACCAAATTAGATTTAACAACTGTCAACGAAATTAGAATTGATATTTGCAAGGCTACAATATGGCCATAAGCAACAAGGTGAAAAGTGTCCTTTGTTTTTACTTTGTTTCGTTTCTTATCAAAGTGTCCTCTCATTACACATTGCTCAGTACATAGGATGTCATTGCAGGTGGATCCTGCAAACACTGGTTTTATACTAGGGGGATTGATGAAAAAAACACAACGCCTGTGTTGCATCTTCCATAGAAAGAGGGCAGAAGAAGACTTACAGTCTTTGTAAACACCAAGATCCAAAACATAAGAGGCTGCAGGGAAATCGGTGGGTTGCATAGCATCAGTGGAGATTAAAATTCATGAGGAGCTCTGAACGCGGTTGTCATTTCAGATGCTAAGGGAGGATTGCTGAGATGTGGTTTGATTAGTTTGCAGTGGGTGTTTATGCTTTGGAAACAGCAGGGTAGGAGGAGAGCTGACCCTTCCAAGATGGGTTGTGGTTATGTGTCCCAACACAGGCTTGCCATCCCTGTGGAGTACTGCAGCAAGGAGCAGGAGCCTGGTTCTGTGGGCTCTGTGGTTTTTTGCAACAGAGGTTTCTGCTCAGTACTTGCACCTCCAAGGCACTCTTCTGGGCTACGTTCATGTGGTTCAGACCACATTCCCTGCTTGGATTTGCCCTCAAAATTATTCGTGGTGACTTTTGATCTCCAGTCTCACCATCTCACCCTATTTTTACTTTTTTTTCCCGTCCTGTGTGATCTGTTGTTTTCATGGGTTGGCTTTCAACATGGGCTGTGGAGCAGAGACCGATGAAGCTAGCAGCGCCCTTTGTCCATTAATGCCAAAATTTGTCATTTTAGTGGCCAAGGGAAAATCCTTTTCAACGCCGTGAGACTCCTTTTCTTGCGTATCAAACGCAAGGATGCTCTCAGCTGAACATCACCCGCACTGTGTTGGTTTCCTGGGGAAGGGGAGCAGGAGCAGAGCCTTGCTCCATGGAGCACGGCCACCCTCTGCTGGCAAAACCGCAGGCAGAAGATGACGGTTTCACTGCTGACTTCGGCCTTTCTCTCGGACAAAACTCTGCGCATCATCTTTCGCGGCTGGAGCTCTTCTGTTGAATAATATAATTTCATGCCTTTAGTTTAAGTAGCCAGTGATGTAATTTCCCTGGTATAAAAGAGACAGGGATCTCCTGGAAAGAGTGCAGCAGAGGGCTACGAAGGTGATTAAAGGACTGGAGCATGTCCCCTATGAGGAAAGGCTGAGTGAGCTGGGACTGTTCAGCCTTGAGAAGAGAAGACTAAGAGGGGATCTGATTAATGTTTTTAAATATCTGAAGTGTGGGACACAGGGGGAAATAGCCAGCCTCTTTTCCGTGGTCTATGGGGACAGGACAAGGGGCAATGTCTTCAAGTTGGAGCACAGGAAGTTCCGCACCAACATGCGGAAGAACTTTTTCACAGTGAGGGTGACAGAGCACGGGAATAGGCTGCCCAGGGAGGTGGTGGAGTCTCCTTCTCTGGAGATATTAAAGACTCATCTGGACACCTATCTATGTAATATGAGATAGGGAGCTGCTTTGGCAGGGGGGTTGGACCCAATGATCTCTGGAGGTCCTTTCCAACCCCTACAATTCTGTGAGTCTGTGATTGCCTTTGACATTTTTCAGTGCATTTCACCTTTTGTTAAATAATGTAAATGATACCTGTGAGCTGACGGGTGATGGAGTTTTCATGTGGTATAAAGGAACAGCTGTAATGCAGCAGATCGTAGGTGGATTACAGACAATCAAAAGAAACGGGTTGTCTTGTTTGAGTTCTCACCAATTTGCTGATGGAGGTGAAGAGCAGCTGTATCACAGGGCTTGGGAATCCAGTGAGCTACTGGCTTTGTAAAGGCAAGGTGGAGAGACCAAAGTATGGTGTGACAAAGCAAGCTCGAGGGCATAATAAGAACATTGCAGAATTGGTAAGTTAACTGCCAGATGTCTTAAGCAGCAGGTGTGTGGTTATAATAGGTAGATGGTAATGACACATTCTGGACACAAAGGCTGTTTCCTACTAACTACATAGCCCCAGCTCTAGAGCATGGATGATGAGTGGGAGAAGGGGGAACATCTCAAGGAATCCAGAAATATTTAGTATGAGCAAACACATTTGTTTCTGTTCTGACCTTGCTCGAAATGGCTGATTTGAAAGTTTCCTGGCATAGGAAACATCCGTCCGAATATCTGATATCAGCACAGTAATTCTTCAGGGTTTGCTGTGAAGTGTTTCACTGTTTCCTGTTCGTTGTGTGGAGGTTGCTATTTCAAGGTGTTCAGAGGAAATTCCTTTCCAAAAGGGAGCAGGAGCTATTTGGAGCTCACCGCTTTCCTTCTACTCCAGCTGCAAAAATGTTGCAAAATCTTAAAGCAAAACACACTCCCTTATTCCTAGGTTTCCCTGTGTATGAAGGAAACAAAACCCCAAGGCAAGTTAGAGGACAGGTTTCCCTTCCCTTCCCTTCCCTTCCCTTCCCTTCCCTTCCCTTCCTCCTAGCCCTTACTCACTGCCTTCACACTGCAGGCTGTGGACTTTCACAGAATCACAGAATTGTAGGGGTTGAAAGGGACCTCCAGAGATCATCAGGTCCAACCTCCTGCCAAAGTAGGTTCCCTAGGACAGGTCACACAGGTAGGCATCCAGACGGGTCTTCATTATCTCCAGAGACTTTGCTCAGTTCACCTGGTGAAACAAAACAGAGTTTTATTCAGCAGGAAATGAAATCACACTGTAGGTAACAGATTGGAATTCAAAATAGGCAGTACACACTGAACACACTTTGATTCTTAACAAGCATTTTTCCCTGGATCTTTTCGGTACCTAATGCCTATAATATGTTTGATGTACCCTAGCTATGAAAGCAAGGGATCCAGAACTTCTTATGGAGACATCCTTCCAATTTGTTTACTAAGCTCTGAAATATTTCCATTGCCACCTGTCCCTCTCTTCCTGTGGATCAGGTTTTGGGAACACATTAAAATGCCCATGATCTGGGCACACAAAGTACTGGGATATGAGCTTCCACCACTCTGCTTCACAGTAATCGTTTACAAGACTCCCTTGATTTTTCTTACCTCTTTAGGCATAAAAAGCTTTTGAATTGCTTGATCCTGGGAATAGTTTTACAGAGGAGCTCAACGTGACTTTATATTGGACTGAATTGGATTTACCAGCAGTGGGAGTTAAATTTTCTGTCAAATCTCTGTGTCCTGGAGCCTCAGAGACAGACAATAGCACAAGGGCAGTGATTTATCATGCACTGCTTTTATTGGAGAGCAGAACCTTACCCTCCCTATTATCTGTCTTTCAAACCTTTCATCTACATAGAAATGAGTGCAAAAAAAGGAAAGAAAAAAGAAATGTTGTATGGTTTTCAAGGGAGCATTTGCCTTGATGCTGCGTTGCAGTGAAGTGTTTACTGCTTTTTGGGTTTCAGGATGTGCCAAGTAGATTCATTCCTCCGTAACGGCAGTGGAATTTTGTAAAGCACACAACACATCAACTTGGAATAGACCTCCTGAGCATTACAGTCCTCTGCCATGCCATACAGTCCTTTCCCAAAATGCAATATCACCCATTTGCTTCCTGAAGAATGCAAATGAGTCAGTTAATGCAAATTTCTCCCAAGACTATTATGGTTTAGGATCTTGCATTCAAGTCTTCACTGCCAACCTCTTGCCATCCAGGTTGATCTTCATGAGAGCTCCCCTCACTGTTCATCAGCCCCAGCAGGTCTCTACCCAGGATTTTATAAGCAATATCTCCAATGCAAATACAGAAAGGGGTAACAATGCTGTGGTTTTTCCTTTTATTTCATTCCAGGTTCCTGATTGTCTTGGGGTGTTTGATCTTAGCTGTTCTGACAACTTTCAAAGAGTATGAGACTGTTTCAGGAGACTGGCTTCTCTTGCTGGTAAGTAGATGGTGGTGGCTCCATCACCCTGGTATTGTCCTTGAATTGAAATCAGCCACATCAGCAATGAAACTTAGTCCCAGCTCTTCATGCAATAACGTTTCTTCTGTTGACCCTGGAGCAGTGGCCATACACTTAGATATTGGAGAGTCCAGTCCATTGTCAACATCGAGAGAAAGGGAATAACGAGAGAGGAAAAATACCAGCCTGATACTTCTTAAAAATTACTTTTCGGCTTTTGCCTAACAGTTCTCCCATCAAAGTATCAGTAAATTTCCTGTGCACCATACCAAACCTAAGCACATTTGAAAACTCATTTCTGGGGGATTTTTCAATAGTTTTTACTTATTTTACAGTATTCTACCAATGCCAGCGTTACTTCCAAGGGGGGCATCAGAATTGGACTCATGCTTGTGCCAAATAACAGTGTAACTGAAATTGTTGCAAGCAGTGCCTCCAATGACTATTCATGAAAGAAAATATTCCTTTCTCTGTTTCTAGCACGCTTGCTTTAGAAATGGTGGAGTTCATGCTCAAGATGCTATTTCTGTAGGCCTTCCCTTTGGCAGAAAAAGGAAAGAACAGGATAGAAAACTTCACAAAGTATACATACAAAATGCTTATAATGTTATGAAAATTACCTTAACAAAGAACTTCCTCACCTCCCATAGCTATCAAGAAATAGAGAGCCCAACCTTTCACCTAACTTGGCCTTGTAGAGAAGCATCCCTAGGGAAACTCCATAGCAAGAGTAGTTCTGGGAACTCAATTTCCATTTCCCCTTGTGCCCCCAGAGACATGTAGATCTGAGTAAGAACTAAATACCAAAAAGAAAAAGGTGAATTGCCCTTGCATGTTCTTCTCAAAAAACTACCTTCATGAAAGCACCCTCATCCCCTAGCAAATGTGAAACTGGGTTTTGGTGCCTGTTATCCTGTTTCAAATGTGTAGATCTGGTTTTTTGCATTTGAAAAAGCTTGATGGTGTTTTTCTTTCTCCTGTGCTTGCTTTTATGTGGCTCTCAGTGGTTTTCTGAAGTGCCTAGCACCTGTTGCTATGAACATCCTTTCCTACTTGCCAGCTATTTACAGAGAGGAGAAGTAACTGTGCCCCATGCTGTGCTTGGCCCATCTCCTTTGAACACCTCGCAGAAGCTCTCTCCTTCCAATTCCCTTCCCATGCTTAGAAGAGCCCTTAAGCATTGCGAAAAATCTTGTTCTTCTGTGCCCCAGATATTTAACAGGATAATACATGTCTTAAATTTATCTTACCCATGCCTTTGTCATTGCCTTAAATATGGCCATATGAATATACTGTATCCTGTCCGTGTCTCTCTAGATATGGCTTCATGAACCCCAGGTGTGGGTATACAATGCACTGGGGACTTTGCAGTCACCACTCACAGGTGTCTTCTCATTTAGTGTGAAACAGGAAGTCTTTTTGTGAAGTGTTTACTCTTCCATCAAGTCAGGGTAAGCACTTCATGTTAACCCACCAGTGGGGGCACCTCCTTTCTGCAGATCAGACTGTAAAGCTATGTCCCATTTTTTCTTGTCTCTTTCATCAACCTTTATTCTCTTCCTACTGTTTTCCCCCCTCTCTCACTTACTTATACCCCAACACTTACACCTCACCTGTTTCCTTCAGGTATATCATTGTGTCTGGAATGACTGCAAAACTTGTGAGTCTGACAATGTGGTTTCTGTCTTTGATACAGGAAACTTTTGCCATTTTCATCTTTGGAGCAGAGTTTGCCTTAAGAATCTGGGCTGCTGGGTGTTGCTGTCGCTACAAAGGATGGAGGGGGAGACTCAAATTTGCCAGGAAGCCTTTGTGCATGCTGGGTAGGCACACACTCTGTACTTACTGTTTTCCCCGCAATGTTTTCTTTCTGAGATTGTGTGTGTGTGTGGAGGGATGTCCAAGAACCAGTGAATGGCAATGTGAAGAGCACTGAAATCAGATCTACCTTTGTGCTAGGAGCAGTGTCCTGTTTCATGTAGATATTTGAAGTATCCAGCAATAACTATTCATTCAAGAGACACTCAAGGTGGCTGATCATTTAGAAGAAAATGGATCCTTCTACCCTTCAAACACATTTTCCTTGTCCTGAGTCCCACTGAATTTTTGTTAATCTCAACCTTAAATATACCCTGTCTGCCTTCTGTTTCAAACCACTTCCTATGCCAACCCTATACCATCTTTGCAATCCCTCTTTCATATTCAAATGATGTTGGTCTACATTTCCCTACAAGTGTCTTTGTGATTTCACCCATGTCATCTTTCAGGCTTGGAAGGCACTGCCTATAACTACCCATAAAACTACACATTATTCGTGTTTGAATCCCCTCCTAAAACTCTCCATTATGCCCACAGACCAACCAGACAACATTTGGGAGCTTACTCTGCCCTGAGCACCTGTCATCGCACATCCATATTTGTCGACTGTTTCCAGGAGTCCCTCATCTGTTTTGATGCTCTTCCGAGGCCAAGCACTAGCTTTTTGTTCTTTATTTGCACAGCACACAACGCTCCGGGGAGCCATGGTGCTGCAGTTACATGAATACCTGCTACTCTGCTCCCTCTCCCTCTTTTTGATCATATTGTGGGTCTGAACTGCAGACAAAATTGGAACGAATTTTCCTTGTGCATTTGTGCTATCTTTAATTTGGCAGTGCTCCTTTGGGTGCTACTGTTGGATAAATACTTCTTGTATTTCTAATAGCATTGTGAAGGTAGTGGAGCATGGTGTGAGCAACTGGAATCAATGCTGTCTCATGCATTCTCAGTAAAAGTGTCATCTCACTTCTGAGAATGAGTCTTCATTGATATCTGGGTAAAGAACAGAAAAGATCCCACTGGAATTATTAATATCATCTCTTGGTTGTCACTGGCAGTTTTTTTGAGAATGATTGAAAGTCAAGAAATTTGAAATCCATCCAGTGCCATTCTATTTGGCTGGAAATACAATATGAAGATAATCTGAAGACTGAGGTCCCAGAGAATGTATGAAACCTTTTCCTACCATTTTTTTCTTGTGTATGTGTAGGATCAGAAAGGAGGCTGAAAACAAGGAAAATAAAAAGAAATAAACCAAAAAGAACCTCTTCAGTTGATCAGACACTTGGCCCATATTAATACTGACCTGGAGATTTTAATCTCCAAAAGAACAGAACACTAGAGGCACCATCAGAAATTGAATTTCTCATCTGCTGACTTGTTCACTGTGGTGTTTCTGTGGGACGGATGAATTTAAGGGGTTTTTTCTGTTGGCATTAAGGCACTGTTTCTCTGCATCCCTAAGGTAGCTCAGACAGTGTTTCCAGTCCAGGGCATCAATCTGTAAATAGATTACGAGACATTCTGGTGGGTTCTGTGCACGATGCCAACTGTGGCAGGTGCAGATATCTGTTTAGTTGGCAAGAGAAGGCATTTTCAGGCAGCTTTAAAATTTACCTAGGGAAATTTGCACCACTACCAGATGGGATTAAGAAGCAGGCCATGGGGCTACTTTTATTAGCAAGCCTTGTTCTTTTCACCTTGCAGATATCTTTGTGCTGATTGCTTCAGTGCCAGTGGTTGCTGTTGGGAACCAGGGCAATGTTCTGGCCACATCTCTCAGAAGCCTGCGCTTCCTTCAGATCCTACGGATGCTCCGAATGGACAGGAGGGGTGGCACATGGAAACTTCTGGGATCAGCCATTTGTGCACATAGCAAAGTAAGTGAGGAGCCTTTATACTGAATGGGACGAGGGACATCCCTTTAGTGGTGAAGTATGTTGAAATCTTTGACAGAACTGCCTCTGTAATTGCAATATGTTTGTAGTGGCTAATGAGACTTGTCTTATCAATAGATGCAGCAGAACTCTGGAAGGGTGAAAAGAGGCTGCTAGCAGAAATGTGGTTTCAGAAGGAGGCACTGGTATAATTTCTCTTCAGAAGCACGGGTCAGACAATACAAAAAGGCACACAGTGTGAACCCAGACAGACAAAATTTCATAAATCATCTTTGCTCAGTCTAACTTGATGCTATAGTCAGACACATCCTGTCTCACACAAGACAGATACGTTGTGTTCTTGAATTTTCACCAAACATTATTACAAGTTAAAAACTATCTGCATAAAAATTCTCTAGATGAGATTTCTCATCTGCAAAGAGTGTAGAGAAATTGCGTATAATTTGTGTTTCATACTGCTTTTTCTTATCCATGAATGACATTCCTGACATTTGAAGTTTTTTTGAAAATTAAAATGCCAGCTGGCACAGCATAATTAGACTATGGTTCTTTGTAGTGGTTGATAGGGATACCCACCCTGCTTCATTTCATCCCAACTTCTGTTTCTTCCCCATATAAACTTGCTACAAGGCAGGTGACATATAAACACTTATGTCAAAAATGTTTCTCAGGAAACTGAGATTGTGGAAGAAGTGTATGTGCCAAAGACATTGTTTAGAAATTGTTTAAAGCTTCATTGTGTGGGATTTCATTCAGATGTTCCTTGTTTGATTCCCAACCACCACCCTTTGGACCTCAGCTGACTGCGGGAGATATGAAGGGGTTGCAAGAACTTTACCGGACACATTAAAGAAACAATTTTGTTAACAAGGTTAGCCAAGAAATTTCCTTCTGTGGTTGCACACAAGAAATCAGCCAAGAAAGTTGACTTATCTCAAGACTCAACTATGACATTCTCAGCTACAACATTTTTTTTTCCCCAAAAAAAGGAATATTGTTTTTTTACCCACTTGTGGAGACCTTCATCAAAAAAGTTTCTGCTTTATTTCAGACATTGCTGGGATTTGAACTTGGGTTGCTGCATCTCCCACATCAGTGGGATTAGCCACACACTCCAGTGTAGTCACTCCCTCTAAAACAAGGAAGCTCAGGTTTGTTTTCACAGAGACAATTTTCAAGGTCTGTTCTTATTGCATCAATTCATACCTCAGAATCTGTTTTGATATGCCTAAAGAGAAGAAACTGCATCCCGAAGCCTTGTCTCTCTGGAGGTAAGGAGAGGGCAGAGCTGTTGATTAGCCCGCTGAGACTGACCAAGCCTAGGGGCAGCAGAAGTGTCAAGGTCAGGGACAGAGCCCTGAAGCACCCTGTGTTATGCGTGCAGCTAAATCCTTAGTCCAGCTTTATGCATCACTACAACTGCAGATTGCTCCAGGTTGTCCCAAGGAAGATGC
The DNA here is from genome assembly GCA_013400835.1 of Zapornia atra. Lineage (NCBI taxonomy): Eukaryota > Metazoa > Chordata > Aves > Gruiformes > Rallidae > Zapornia > Zapornia atra. Next base: position 149,385 of record VZTU01019483.1, on the reverse strand, counting down.
CGTGGAAGGGCTAATTCTTGTAAATCTCTGCAATATTTCCCCCCATTGCTGAAGTGGGCTGGTCATGGACTGTGACCAAGCCAGCATCTACAGCTCTGCTGTTTTCCTCAGTGCTTCTGTCTCCTCCTGACATTTACTCTGCCACTGTGGGTATTGAGATTGTTTTCAGACCCTCCATTGTCCATCTGTTTCTTTTGCAGGAACTCATCACTGCTTGGTACATTGGGTTCCTGACGCTCATCCTATCTTCGTTTCTTGTTTATCTGGTTGAAAAAGATGTTCCTGAAAAGGATGCTAATGGGGTGGAGATGAAGGAAGAGTTTGAAACCTATGCAGATGCACTGTGGTGGGGGTTGGTAAGTGACTCCAAAAATATCCAGTTTATGCTATAAAAACTTTGTATCCAAGAACAGATAAGGTATTGGTGTTAGGGATTACAGTATAAGAGCTGCTGAATTTGCGTGCAGTATGTTACTGGTGTAGTGTTACCAAAGTAGGGATGCCTCTCCAACTAATTAACAGAAGTCATGTCCCTGTTCTTTTTCAGTCAGACAAAGGCCCACAGGTTCTTAAACCCTTTCAGAATTTAGTCTGTGCTCCTGGCTTCTGGAAGACCTCTCTTTTAGAAGAGTGTCTCTTTGGGTATAACTGCACTGGCAGACCTTATGCCTAAGGAAGACCTGGCTCTCATGATATCAGCATCCTGTCTGGGAGAGCTATGTCCCTCAGTAAATGGCAAAACCAGAGTTGGCCAAACTGGGAGATGCTGTTGATTCTCTTGAGGGAAAAGAGGCCTTGAATAGGTGTCGTGGTTTTGCCCCAGCTGAGAGCCGAGCACCATGCAGTCGCTTGTTCTTTAAAAGGAAATTGGGGGGAGAAGTTGGGGGGTGGGGAGAGGTAAGGGAAAGGGAAAAAAAAACCAAAACCAAGGAA